>BLAZ01000985.1:301469-313969 GCA_014633955.1 Acropora tenuis
TCAGGATATGATCCTCTTTAATAACAAGAAACTCATCACGTGCTAGGCAACCACAGTCTCGTGTGATACCGAAAGTTCGCAGCAGGTAAAACTTGCCTTTCTGCTATCAAAATCTCAAAGAGGTTTTTTGTTCTCTAAAATCTTCCAGCAATACATTTTAAGCTACTAAACCCCAACAGGTTTCTCTAGTTTAACGTCTGTTCGCTTGCAACCTTTCAAACCTAAAGTCGCTGCCTGTTATGTTTGGGGGGAGTGCTGCGTGACGATCCTAATAAGCCGCCACGAAGAAAAAACTAGGGTATATCAAGAGGAATTTGACTTTTAGATATTTGTAACTAACAAGGTACTTTTTTGTGGGGATCAGGTCCTAAACTTCTCGTAATCTTTTGTCTCTAATTTTAGCATTCCTAGAATTTGTAGCTCAACGCGCGGGGCAATTTTTCTTTCATACCGCGCGTGTAACGCGCGCGCTGTGCCACAAACCCCTACTACTAGCCTCCCCAAAATCAATGTTGTGCAGACCACTGAAATTTCAGCTAACATACGGGTGCGAAACTTAGCTGATATAGCTGCTGTTCGATGAATGCCCCTGGTTTCGAAAGATTTCTTTCAGTATTAAATTAGTAACGGAATCTTTTCTGGTGCCTGGTGTTGTCGACGAAGTTATACAACAGCTAGTCTCGTATTCCATCCTCTTTTCTTCTTGTCCTTGGCGGCTAATTTTAAAGCTCTGAACATGTCAAAGTAGCGAGGTCACATCACAATCAAAGTTTCAAAATTATTGCCAGCAGTCTGCGCAACGACTTTAAAGTCTCTTCTTTGAGTTCTACCTTGATTTCTACGATGATTTCGGTTCTTACAGTCTCATGTTCCAGTTTTGTTTGTTAGTTATTTCCGTTTATCCATTTGACCTTCTTGAGCGGCGACAACACCCACGAAAACAATATTGGTAATATTGGTAATATGAATACTATTTCACGATGATTTTATCTTGCTCGTGTTGCATACTGTTGGCAAAGTAGGCTACTAACGCCTTTCAGCTAGATGAACTGAAGACTGCCGGAAGGCTTTTCCATCGTATGTTGACATTGTCAAAGAGCTGAAGTGTGTGAACTCACGATGTTGTCATGCAAACAAAAGGGAAAAAAAAGAACAAAAATTTTTGCTCTAAGTGCAGTAGCTATTTCCAACTTTTTTTAACCTCTAGCTTTCTATCATTCTACAGATAACTCAAGAGCCCGCAAGGAAGGCCACCTTGTTAGGGAAATACAATTACACTGGATACTAATAACAGATCTCCTTCTACAAAAATCTTTTTATTGTACATTTTTTTCTTCATGTTCATCCTCTTCATCTTTCGGCAGATTGTGATCCCTTGGTGTTATATCAGAGAGATAAACGTCAGGCTGTGTGATGTCCGGCATAAAAAAAAGTAAAACTCTCTTAGTACCTCCATTTCAGAACTTCCTTGATAGCTGTAGTTTAAGTAAATAATTCAGCGGAAACAGCAACTGATTCCGTGCTGTTTGCTAAAGAGGAAGCTAAAATACACTGCGGTTGTTTCTTGTTGCTGTAGTGAAAATATCTTGGGACCAAAGTTCGAAGGATGTTTC
The DNA here is from genome assembly GCA_014633955.1 of Acropora tenuis. Lineage (NCBI taxonomy): Eukaryota > Metazoa > Cnidaria > Anthozoa > Scleractinia > Acroporidae > Acropora > Acropora tenuis. The sequence goes on from BLAZ01000985.1 coordinate 303,083, forward strand.
TTTAACCTTGAATGAACGTCGCATCCAATTCAAAACTGAAAGCTGCGGAAATTTCATCCCATTGCTCTAGTTAGGTCACTTGGGACAGACATATTAAAATGCTGGAATGCTGCCAAATTAAACGAGACTTCGGGCATCCGTTCAACTATCTAAACCTCTTTAAATAAGGATAAACGTAATTAGTGAATGTACAGGAGGAGTCATGTAACAGCTTTAGATCACCTCTGATAAAGACACTAGACAAGAGTGTGGAAGGCTTTTTTTGAATGGTAGTTTCATTCATTTTAAGTCAGAATACAGTCAGCCTAAGTCTGATTGTCCACCTGGCCCGAGTTGCTCGAAGCATGGTTACCGCTAACCAGTATTAGTAACCATAGAAATGTACAGGCTTTGATACCTCTTAACCAATGGTTAGCGCTCACCATGCTTGGGCATGGTTGCTTCGTAACCTGTCGCTTAAGCACTATCAAACATTTCTATGATACTGCAAGGAAAACTCGCTATCCAGCTAGGGCAGTATCGTTTCTGTTTTAGAAAGAATCAAATTTTATTTACGCGAAATATGGCTGTCATCGCTTGAAGCACTGTTGCTTTGGAGCTCAGACAAACAACCAACCTCGTTCCCAGCTTTCCTCTTCTTCCCTTCCCTGTCGCGCGTTTTTGTCGATCACGTTTTGTGACGCAATCGAGTGACTTCTTCCTCAATTTCTCCCTCGTTCGTTTAAAGCTCAACGAAAAGCGCGCAGTTATGAGTACTTACCTCGAAGAAAACTCCTTTGCTTACAATCGATTTTGATAGACAGAAAGTCAATTTACTTTGCGCCCACACGGAGCATAAATCTACGGACGAATCAAATAAAGGTTAAAAGAAAGGTGAACAATGCGAGTGCAAATACTACCACATTTATTGCTTGGAATTTTTGCGAAAACCCTATGAAGCTCTACGAGACGGCGGGAACAATTGATTGGTTGGGCCACTGTTGTAAGTGGATTAGTCAGTATGACCGGTGGCCATTGCACTCACCCTATTGGGGGGCCAGCCATTTGCCTTAAATTGATCTTTGGTTGCGTGCCATCTGCCTCGAGTCTATCTTGATTTGAACCTTTCTGTGGTGAACAAAGTCCTTGGAACCGAAAATGTCCAAGAGGATTTGTTTCTGTTTTTGTCATGCACGTAATAAAGGCCAGAATAAAAATTGAAAAATTACCGGCATTCTAGTCGGGGTTTACCACATTGTTGGAACCTGCAACTGAAACATTTTTTTTCATTGTTTCGTTGACTTGTGCTGGGGTTTGGTTATTGTTTAATGGCCCCTTGACTCTTTTGATGTCTTTGCTTCACGTCATCCGTGAGTTTCACAGGTGTTTACATCGAGGATGAGCCCGCTAGTTCAATGGTCACCAAAGAAGTGAATTTATTGCTTGCGACAAGATTAACTTAATTCTCAATCTGTAATCGATGAGGCATTCCACAGGTACCAGAAACCAAGGTCTGGTTCCCAGGATCGAGAGATCCCTGGGAACGAGCGCGAGGTTGGAATATCAACACACCTGTAACTTGACATTGATCTCTCCTCTTTCCCTTAGTTCATTCTAAAAGCGAGCCTAAACCACCATTAAGACAACGGTGACAAGATTATTAGAAAAACAGTTATTTTGCATGCGTCATACCTGCGATTTTCACGTTTTCGCAGCTGTTGTCCCCAGAGCCGTGTTCCTTTTGGCCAGCGCCACGGAACTGTTGTAGCGCTGGCCAAAAGGAACGTGGCTTTGGGGACGAGAACGCGACGTATAATGACCAATGACCTGTTTTGCAGATGTATGGATTAAATGAACACTTGATGAAAAATTTTTCATTTTTTTTTCTTTCCATCTCTAAACCACCGGGTGACAAGAATTGAATTACAGGATAGTTAATATGCATTTTTCAAGCCAAACGAAGGCATGCTCTAGTTTCCTTCTCCAGCTGCTCCTGGAGGCTTCAATAAAGCTTCAGCAAGCTCGTACTGTCTTAAGGACTATGGTTGGGCCATGCTAATAAGGGGCCCAATTGAGCAATAACGGTTACCCATAGCTCTCTCGTGACTGTTTTGGCCTTACGTATGCGTACTGTGTCAGCTTTCACTGCGGAAAGCTGCCTCTAGATCCCAGACCTCTTTTCCTTTTCGCATGTCTGCGCAAATGTCTGGTTCCAGACTCTAGAACTGACACATATTCTAAAGAAGAGTGCATCACCGCGATTACGTTTCGGAAATAGATTGAAGATGTTATGATTTTATTGGCAAACAGGTACAGCTGTGACCTCTCCCTTTGGTAAGCGAGATTTCTCGTTGTAACAGCGTTTGCTACAATGCAAGCATTGAGATTTTCTTGAGGATTAAAATCTTCAAGTTATCTTCCAAAAGAACCTTTTCCATGCGTGTCTCAATCACTCAAACAATTCGCGTTCCGTGATCGATTGCGCCTCTATAGAGGCGAGGCTTGTCACATGTCACGAGTGACAGACAGGAACGCACTTTCCATTCGTCTAAAAGGCGCCTGAAATGACAGTGATCTTGGTCAGCTGTCTTTCCGTTACCTAATTTTCTCGCGCTTTTCAAATATCCTTAGGTTTTGAGACACTGGCCTCACCTCGTTAAAAATACGTTGATTTCATGAACTAGAGCTACATTTGGATCAAAGGACTTTGATTCATCTGGAAATTAATGGGCGGATGAATAACATTTCTGCCCAGTGTTTCCTACTTGGCACACGTCCATTCAAAGATATTTTATTTTAATCTTACAAATAATCACAATGGGCTGGAAACTGAGATATTAAACTGATCCTCAGGATGATTCTTTTCACTGGCAAAAACAGGAGTTAGTGGTCTCTTGGTGTTTGGAATGCCAATGAAGTTCTAACCTGAAATTTAAATAGCAAAGACGACTGATTCGTTGAGCTAAAAGCAAGATGTTCTCAAGGTTCTTTTAGCGTCGTGACGGGGGGCATGCGGCACATCTAGAGACTTAACAACAAATAAATAAAAAAAGTCTACTTCACATTCCAGTTGGCTAATGTTAGCTACTGAAAAAGATAAAGTAAAAGATAGGCGAATAAGTTAGGGTAAATTGCCGGAATTTTACTGAACGTTCACGAGGAAAGAACTTCATTTCGCTTTATTTATCTCGCAAGATCGAAGTCTGACGTCTGAAGTACGCGCTTGTATGATATTGAAATTTACTCGTTCCAGCATATCATCGCGGCAGATGCTCGCAATGAGTATATCACCTGAGCAACTGCGAACACATGGAACATTATTCAGTAAAATGAGGATGGAAAACTAGTGTTCTTTCAGCTGTATTCATGGCCGCCCTGCACTAGACAGACAAGCAGGAACACTCATGGCCGAATACAGCAGGCGAAGAGGCATGGCTTTCTGCGTACTGGCGTGAGCATTTTTGACCACGAATTGTTACACGTGGCTGACAAGTTCTTGTGGTGACTTATTTAAATAAATTAATAGATATGGATCGTGCCACCTCTTTATCATTCACAACGCATGGTATTTCTGGGAATATTGTTGTCTCAATTATTTCCGTTGCAGGTGACACAACCGATATTTCAATGTTTTGAAGTTTTTGACTAAGCTCTTGTTAATTGTTGTCCCTTCCTTCTTGTTTTATCTAGTTGTCGCATTTCGGCGCCTAGGCGTCTTGACTGTTTTTATCGCCGAAATGACCCAAACACCAAAGAAGATTAATTATTTGCTAGACACTCAACCATTAAGGTCACCGCTAGGAACCATGTGTCTTGAGCGCAGGAAATGACTGTCCGTATTAAGGCCGGAACTGATGGGTCAAGCACCATTATAAGAAAGCACCAAAATTAGCAATGATGGTTAATTTGCTTCGCATTTCACATCTTTGGAAGACACGCACAAAAAAATTAATGCACGCGGCAACTGCAAATGATTTTGAACCCTTAAACCAAGCTAATAACTCGTATACCTAATACCATGAAGAAGGTCAAAAGTAAAAGTTCCAACAGGCATCTCACAGACGGCAAGCTCGTCATGAATTATTCATAATAGTGTTAAGCATAATCAATTTTTAGCACAGTGTTTTCCGTATTTTGTGAACATAGCCAAATACAGTCAATAATCGTATTAGCAATAAGGCAAATGTTCGGTTGCTTCATGGTTTCAAGTTCTCTGGCACACAGAATGAAGTTTTTACACAACTTTCTCAAAAAAAAAAAAAAAAAAAAAAGCGGATGCGCAGCACAGTTCGCGTGCGGGAGGCTGTTTGAGAAGATAGGGGTCCTTATTATAACATGGTGCCTTGGGCTCTACGAGACACAAAAATAAGCTGATCGGTCGAGCCAGGTAACTAAGGGCCGCATTTGCAGAAAATGTTTTTTTTTATTTGGAGAGGGGGCGGAAGGGCGGGGGAGAGACTGATGAAAAAGTGTCCTAGGACCCATACTTATTCGTCAAACATCTTCGGGGATCCTCTTTTAGTAATAAAAAAAAATTGAGACACCACCCACTCCACCTGTCAGCTATCCATTTTGTTAAATTGTTTTAAACGTTTCTTTTAACTGCAGGCTCCCCAATTGGTGTCATTTTTACTTCTGCACACGTTTTTTTCACCTCTTATTTATTTTGTTTGGGAGCCCCCATTTTCTCAAAACCCCCTCCCTGCCTACCACGTTCTCAGGGCTTTTCTTCGCCGATGAGAGTACAGGCGGTAAAAAGCCCTCCGAATTCTTCTTTGCAACACTCAAAATCCTCGTGTGACAAACGCAGTCATTCTGTCCGTCTAAACATCACTATAATTTTCAATTTTGCCATTTTAACATAGTCCCTCGTTTGAAATGCCCCTCTTTCGTTCGTCTTCGAATGGTTCTCAGTGTCACGGTACCTTGTTAATTACAAATGATTGCGTGATGGACAAATGAGTGCCGGACGACAGTGAGATTATTTATGTTAAGGTCGTAGGTTGTGTCCAGGATTATTGGCAAAACCCGCGCGCAGAGACCGCCGCTCTCACACTCGTCGTTCGGTACAAGTCAATTTTTGATATAAAGCCTTCTGGAGATACCAAACGTTCCTAGGTTTGCCTGTTTGATATAAGACACAGCTGCAATCCTGATTCTCTGAATGTTTATCATTCCAAAACTTCTGAGTTTCACTTACATATCTCGGCTTATATTAGAGCAGATAAGAGACACACGAATCCAACGTTCTCTGTCACAACTTGTTTTGAATTATCTTTTTCTAAGAATGATTCTTTTGCTAAGAATGGATCATGATCTTTAGATTATCAGGTTTCATCGGTTAGAAAAATCGTTATCATTCCTCAATTGCATAAGCAAAATTCAGCGATATTTTCCTCTCCACCGTATCTTGAGTACCACAGCCCTCAGCGCAACTCAGTTGAAAGAAAATCAATTGTGATACACGAAAGAATGTACAATCATCAGTCTCTTTCGTTGACAAGATTGGTTAGCGCACCCCTGGCCGAAAACCAGATTGGTCAGTTCGTTGCATTTTCATTCATAAAACCTGACCTTTTAGTCGGATATCAACGCTGCTTCGTTTTTCGCCTTGCTGATGTAGCTTTGGCAAAAGGACAGTTTAATCACTTGGCAGCTTGCACCACTTCTTTGGCAAATATTTATTCTGTGGTAGGTCACTATAAGAAAGCTACTATAATCATTGCACAATTCAGTCGCAGCATAAGAGTTTATTTTCAAAATGTTATCGTGGAATCACACTGAGCAAATTCGCCTGAGCAAATCTTAAAGAAATAAGCTATTAGTAAACGCTGACAGTTCTGTAGGACAAAAGAACTTCAAGTGGATTAAAAAAAGAATAAAAGTTTTCAGCTCCTTAATATTGTGTACGTCAAGCGGGCGTGGAGGAAGTTATTTCCGCCACCAAAGTAACAGATAAAATGTAAACAAAGATTATCTCTGCGTTGTTGCACGAGTTAAGGAACTTTCGAAGTTTCAGCATAATTAATCTGAACCTAAGGAATTACTTCGTTATCTCCAGGGGTCAGACACCTTCTAATAGCTGACAAAATGAGCCAGTCGTTTGGTAGTCCACGAAATGACCATTTTCAGATAAAGAGTTGGCACGAAACCTTCAAGTGTTGAGAGATTAAATGACCAAATTTTTATGAGAATTTGCCTTCTTGTTTTTCCTTTTGCTTTGCTTTTTTTTAAGCTGTTTCGAAAAACAAACCTGGTGCACACTAAAGAAACTGAAATGCAAAAAATGACTCAGAAGCCCTGCGAACAGTAATAAAGAATAACCAGCAACGCCAAAGGAGGCGATTTGCTTTTAGCTTATGGTCATTTATGCATCCCTTCAAATGCAGTGCTAGTAACTCTATCGCTTCACCACGAAATATCGTCCTCAACAGCAATTAACCACATGGTCAACAAAAAAGTTGATTTGGCGGAAAAAGTGGTCACTAATTGATAGCAATTCAAGTTTGCGCGGGTATTATCTTGCACCCGCAACAGCCTAATATCTGAAAAACATGAACTGCGTCGTCTGCTGAAATAGTTGTTTTTTTTCCCTGACTCATGAAGGCGTTGTCGAAATTAAGGAAATCGCTTATTCGTCAGTGGCATATAAGTAAATGGCATATAAGTAAATGGTCTTTTCTTTTGAGTTTCAAACCCACTTCTCGGGCAAATAATATTTGTAAACAAAGCTGTATACAGATCTAGAAAGCTATATTTCTGGCACAATTTCGTGTTCAATGGAAACTCGAATAGTTATAATTGTTATAACATAAATCCTTCAGCGTGTACTTTGTTAGTCTTTCTTCTCTTCTTTCAGTTTCCCTCTTTTTCCCTGTTGTCAGAAGAAAAAGTGTAAACAAACTCCTTTGCTGTGTTACTGCAAGTTCCAATTTCCACTGTCTCATTTCCCGATTCAACGAACTGTGGTATTACTCCAGCGTGCTTCGAAGATTGCTGAATAATGATAATACATCTCAAGTTTAACAAGGCATGACGAACAAATCAAGTTGAATATTCAGTGAATCCGCTGTTGGAAGGAAGAAAAAAAAGGAAATAATTGTGGTTAAGTTGGGTTCATAAGCCCCTAAAAGACTAAGTAATAATAATAATTGTGAAGAATTTAAATTTCGTGGCTGGTATGGCGCGGCGTTTCGTCTCGGCCAACAGACTCATCAGATACTTTTCGAATTCCAGCAAACTCGTTGATGCGAGTTTGCTGGAATTCGAAAAGTATCTGATAAGTCTCTTGGCCGAGACGAAACGCCGCGTCATACCAGCCACGAAATTTAAATTCTTCACAAGTATTTGACAATTTTTTATCGAATAATAATAATCATAAAAAAAATAAACACGCGTGGAACAGGAACGCTGCTTTGGCGGGAACTAGTGCGAGTGAGAAAGGTCTGTTTTGAGCAGGTTTCATAGAAACCGAAAACCTTAGGTTGAAAAATTGCAACAAACCAACGCAACCCAAGCGTTTTATTATAAGACGTAAAGTACTACGTTAGTTTCATTGACAAAATTGAGACTACAACAGGTAACTCGATATTTCATCAGTATTAACTTTGCAGTTCACGAGCAGAAAGTTTGATAACAGCTCTGGATGTGAATGTACCCGTAGTCAACACAAAGATTTCGAAATGACTCTCTACAGACAATGGTATTTGATGCCTTCAAAAGACTTGCAAGTTCTCGCGCAAGAACGAAAACGCAGCAATTGAGAGGAAATTTATGGCGTGACGACATGCAGAGAACAGAGTTTGGACGTAACGCGACCTCGTGAAAACCAATATAATAAGCAATGCGCGGAGATTCTTGAAAATTGGTGTTGTTCAAAGATCTTTGAGGCGCAGCGTAATAAGTTGGAAATAAAGACTCATTTCCTTTCTTTGGAATAGTTTGACACTTCCCGTTCTTCATCTGCTGTTCTTATTCAATCAGGCAGTGAATGAATGACGTCATTGAAGATACAGCTAGTCGCTCCAAATTATCGTGCTAGGATTCAAGAATGCCATCAAAGGGAAAAGGAAAAATGAAAAGCTCAACTTTCTGTTCTCATTGTTAGGCAAGTTCGAGTTTGAGACGATGATAAACCACGTGGTTTCCAGCCGAAAATAAAAATCATTGATTTCCAGCGTCCTAATCTTACGGTGGGAATATTCGTTTTAGACGCCGAATGTTGTAAATGATCGCAAGGCCTCCCTGGAGTAAGGTGACGTATTGTTAAGAGAGGACTACAAATCCGTGTGCGGAGTAAGGCGGCCTCTCTTTACAAATTATATGTAACCACGTGAAAAAAACGAGGTGCGAGATGTTCTCGCTCGAAACTGTGCGGTGCCAGAGAGAGATATCGTCTAGTAGACGTTGGTATATCTTGCGGATTTTTGCTGTTTCCCGCTGTTAGTCTTTGCTGAGACAAACTGTAGCGCGCTATAACGTGCGAACTAAGCCCTCGTATAAACCGTCTAAATTCGTCGTCTGAAAGCAGAAAGGACGGAAACTCTCTGTGAAAGATAAATCGAATAAATCTACTAACCCTTATTTGTGTCTTATGCCTTAAAGGTTCAGCACATCAGGGCGGGTTAAGAATGCAGGAAACCAGAAAATAATCATCTTACTATATTGAACGAGCTCAACAGGAACGTATCCACTGTATTTGCGCGAGATGTCATGTCTAGTCTCATCGTTGAAATACCCACGCTAAAAAGGTCGTGCGTGAGCATTTAACACTCTCGCTCACCGAGAAGAAAATGTGGTCAAAAAGATTTAACTAATGCTGGAAAGTAGGTGCTTATTCTGGTCACTCGATACCAAATTTAATTCGCTGTAAATGATTAAAAGGTAGTCTTCTTCGTGCGTTAATCAAAACTGGAAGGGCACCTTTTTCGTCAATATTTCATTACTGCTACCGGTCTGAACAAGACATACACGATGAAAACGATGAAATCAACGGATCGTTGAGCAAATCTCTGTAACATTAACAAGAAAGAGCATTTCTTGCGTGAATAGACTTGAAAATCTCGACGAAGAACCAGTCCGAGGGTAGTTCTTGAGTGACATGCTCAGTTCTTGGGCTGGTACTGACACAGCTGGTTGTACTTGTCCACTGATAGAAGCGAAGCCAAATATAAAAGGGCTATAAAAATCAAACTGATTTTTGTTCCCTTAACACGCGCATTGCCAGCTGATTTTGAACTCTTTGTCTACAACCTGAAATTTTCTCTAATTACACGTGCAGATTAAACTCACGCCATCTTTCGTGCCATGGATCAAAGTTCAGCGTGCTGTCACATCGATCACGTGTAATCGCCTCATACCACACAATGAACCAATCATAAGTCGAATCATGTATCTTGCCATAGCTTGATTGGTCACAGGTCAACTTCCGCTAAAGAGCGTACAAGTAACTTCGTTCATTGACTAAGTTGTCAGTTACAAGATGGCTAACCGCGAGAAGAGTTCTTCCCATCTGATGGAGACCGAAATGCAGGACAGATCGCGCGCGAACGCGGAGGTGGGTCTCGAAATTCCTGAAATTTAGTCTTGTTGCCGTAAAAGTCTTAATGTTAAAATTTCTTTTCCCTCGAGTTAGCGCCTTGTAAAACCGTGATTTTTGTCTTTATAACGTAGAAGCACAATGAGGCGTACTCAGAAGCGGGAATTTCGCTAGATGACCAAGATGGCGCGAACAGTGATGATTTTGATCCCTGGGCTTTGCCTGAACTCCAGGATTTTGGCCCCAAGTGGTCCGGTAAGATTGCACCATATGTAACTATTGGCTGTCTTTTTATCTGATTGTTGAGATTCCCACGTTTAACATTGTTTGTACCAAGCAACATCTTCACTTTTGCGCCTTTACAGAACTGGATGGTTTAGGAAAGGTTAAACGCGTCGCCTTGTTTTGCGGCAAGATCATCCTTCTCCTTGGATTTCTGTACTTTTTTATCTGCTCCTTGGATTTTCTGAGTAGTGCCTTCCGATTGCTGGGAGGAAAAGCCGCTGGAGAAGCCTTTGCATCCAATAAAATCCTCAGTAACCCTATCGCTGATCTTATGATCGGTATTTTGGCTACAGTATTGGTGCAGAGTTCGTCCACAACAACATCCGTCGTCGTGAGCATGGTTGCTGCAGAAAGTAAGTGTGACCATTTGCTGTTTTCTTTAATCATCATTTGGAACTTGAATCTTTAATTGCCAATCTCTTAAATGGAAACAAACAGCTACAGCTTGTCATAGGTCGCCGAGGTTTTGATGGAATTGCAGACAAATTTTTTTTTTTGTTTGCATAAAAGTGATCTTGTGCGTTCTCCAAAAACGTTTATTCACAACTCGAACAAGACAGGGTTACAGTTGGTTTAAGTTATTCACCATAAAATGGCTACAGTTTTGGAGTATAAAAATATATGTGATAACTTGATTCTGTGTACTTACGAATTTCTGATGTCCCTGTTTGGGTCACAGCATAACCTAAGGCTCATAATTTACATTTTTTCCTTGTTTCCATATCAGTATCGTTGTTAGCGACATTTGTCAGGCTTTTCGTGGCTTACGACGGGAACTTTGCCTTTCAAAAGTTTTTGCAAGCCATAATACTTTTACTGCTTGATAGTAAAATTGACCTTATGAATTGAAAAGTTAATGGGGAGCAATCCACTTTGGACTGGTTAACATGCATGCCAAAGTGACAATTTTTTTTGTTGTAAGTGATTGACTACGTTCTTGTTCGTGCATGTTTCTAGTTTTGCAATCAGTGAGTACATGCTGATGTTTAAAATGGACTTGTCTTTTGTGCTCCCAAATTAGACTTTCACCCTCTTTGTATTGTAAATAGTGAACTGCGCTCTCTGTCAACAGTATTCCTTAACCT
>BLAZ01000985.1:339409-341909 GCA_014633955.1 Acropora tenuis
TTACCAATACAGAAAGTATCCTAAGCATTTGAAAAAGCTAGCCTTAGGTTTAAGCTTTTATGAATGTTTAGGATTCTTTCTGTATTGCCAGTTTTCACATGATGTCACTAAAATCGAAACTACAAAACTATTGATCCTCTTGAGATTTAATTTCATGATGTATAAGAGCAGCTTAAAACTGCTAATCATACAAATTTTTGCACCAAATGAGTTCTTGGTTTTGCGATAAACTACGCTTGAATTTCTAAGCTTTTGCGTGACGCGGCATTCACGTGAAGGGTGAGAGAGCTGTCATGTTGGTTAAAATTGTGACTTATTTCGGGGATTTTGGCTATCTAAACAGTTCTTCTATTAGGAAAAATATTGTTTTATGTTTTTGAGTTGCTTGCGACATAAATTCACTCTTTTGTAGCAAAACTCAGGGACAGATATTTCTGATGGTTTCCCGCCGCCATGTTGGTGCCCAACTAGATGGGCACCAGCATGGCGTCTCCATACAAATCTCTATAAATTTCGGTAAAAAGTTTCTCCGCATATCTTCCATTAGAAAATTTGCTGTGACCTGAATTTTGGCGAGAGTATTTGCATAGTTACCTTCTTTCTTTTCTCCGATTCTGGATTTTATCTATTGAACGGTTTTTATTATTATTTAGATTTATTCAGAAGGGCATAACTCTGAAAATCAGCAATTGGTTAAACAATGACCAGTGACCTATGACCTGTGACCTGTGACCTGTGACCTGTACCTGCTGCCATCTTCAGTCGTTGCAGGCAAGTATGCGAAGGAGTGTTCAGGGTACATACACAAATGATACGTTTTCTATGACAGTATGTCCTGCATACTGAGCACAAAATTGAATGTTGAAACTGCAAGAATGTCACCCTCCAACTGTTTTCAGACCTGTAACCTCTTTATTATGACCATGTCCGTTTTTCAGTGCCTTTTCAGTGGGTAAGTCGAGAACAACCGGTTCTGTTTGTGGAAGAGGATTCCAACATATTAAAGGGCACACTTTTAGGTGCACTAGACTGTAAGTAATTGACCTTGCTTTTTGTGAAGAGTTATTGTTGTTTTGTGCAGAATCATTAAATAAGTGCATTTAGAGGGTGTCTTCAAGTAATGGTATGATCAGTACAGGCGTGATTGGTAAAAAAAGGTAATGACTTGTAGACTTGTATTGCCGCGAGAAATCCCATCTGTAAGAATGATTAGTTTGTTGTAGTGCTTTTCTAGTAGGCACTACCACAAATCTTGTGTGATGAATTGAAAAATAGTGCCCTTTAAATTACCTGATACCTATCTACGCCTCATTAATAAGAACAAACAGTAGTTATTGAGTGAATAATAGAAATGCGTCATGTACCAAGATGAAGACACTAAATAGGAGTGTCAAAACGTTACGTATAAATCAAAACTTTTTAAGTTACATTCATTTAAAACTGAGTAGCGTCAAACTATGTCTGATTTTGGTGTGAACCTTAATCTACTGAATTTAACTGTTTTAAGCAATGGGAGAGAAATGGAGACATTTTGAAACCTTCACGGTTAGAATTAGAAAAATTTGTAGCATTTCTGTGCTCTATTTTGCAAAAAAAAAAAAAGAAAAAAAAAAAGAAGTCTTTCTTTTCTCAGATTTAACTATGGTCACTCAGCGCAGTAAGACAGCAGCAACAACATCCTTGCCTGTTCCAAAGCAGCTGTACCTAACTTGTCTTCACAGACTTCAAGGTAATCACTGTCTCGGCCATCTGCAAGGCTGCAAATAATTTTGACGTGCGTCCGACCAAAATTGACAAATTTTCGTTGGACGAGACTTGGATTCGCTCAGACCTTTTTCTTCTTTTCAATCTGTTTTCTTTGTTTGGAATTTGCCAAGTTGCAATGCGAAAACGACTTTTTTTGCGACATTGTCATTGGGGTGAGCAAATATCAGTTCTAACAAAGGACATTTTCGTCTTTTGGTTAACACTTCGGTGTTTAACTTGTCGTTGATTGAACGTTCAAAAATATAGGGGCTTATGTTTAATCACCGCCAAGATTTAGACGGACACCTGGCAACTATGGTCGGACAATGCCCCAGGACCGGCAGTTTATTTGCAGCTCTATATTTGTGTAAAAGGATGATAAGTTTGTCAAAATTTGGTGAGCTGCCAACACAGAGAGCAAGTTGCGACTGAATTGCGATAAATCACTTCATGTGGTGATAGCACTCGTCTTTCACCAACGTGGGCCGGGTTCGATTCCGCAGCCGATGTCTATGTGGATTGAGTTTGCGGGTTGTTAAGTCTTCTTTGTGCGTTTTTTTTTTTATTTTTTTAAGTTCTTGGGTTTCCCACTGTTACCAAAAACGAATGATTTGCTTGGCTTTTACGGTAGCTAATTTAATGCCTCCCCGTCAATAGAGTGCTTATTGTGCTGGGGGCTAAAGAAGACTTGAATAAAGTGTTAGCAGCATTTTCTATTCCATCTTCATCTTCGTCGACGACAGCGAGAAGGTCA
>BLAZ01000985.1:450547-455547 GCA_014633955.1 Acropora tenuis
GTAAAATCAATCGTTCAGTTACTGTGTAATTACTGGGCAACCATAGAAGATGTGATTGGTAGAGCGATTTCTCATCATTTTTAGAGCAGTTTTCAAATGACTGTCGAAAGTTATTATGTGATTGCGATTGCTTTGCTTAGTGATTGGCTTAAGAGACTCCCGCCAGTTTTTCAACCAATGAGAAGCAAAACCAAAACCAATCGCACTATGTAAGCATGATTTTCCCACGCTTCGAGCGAGTTATAGGTAATTGCTAGAAGTTGTGATTGGTTCATCGCGCCGTCTGCTCCCTGTTATGATTGGTCGGAGAAATTGCTTTGGTTTTGATTTTTTGACAGTCATTTGAAAACCGCTCTATAGAGCCAATTAGAAACCGAAGCAAAACCAAAACCAAAGCAATGGTGTGATTACTTTCGGCAGCCACTTGAAAACCGCTATAATGATAATATATATATGCTGCATTAATTAAGGGCCCAAAAAATTGAATCTTCTAGCAGTTTAGAATATCCAATGAAGCGGTTAAATTCGATTGAAACTGTAACACTGGAATGGATTTTAATGAACGAGTTAAAAATCGAATTAAGCTTAACTTCAGAATACTATATAAGTAGCGTCCTTTGTTTTCTTCTGATTCGTTCTTAAAAGGGTTACTATAGGGTAAACAATGGTGGCCGTGTATTCAGCAGTTATCCGTCGAATGTAAATAACCTATGATGAAAAGTTCACTGACACATAACCGATCGAATTTACCGAATTCTAGGCTTTTTCGCTTTGATAGCTTCGATATTGATAGTGGAAGTTCCTAAACTTTTTTTTTCATGTAGCCCTTTTTATTTCAATAAATTGAATGAAGTTTATTTATCTGCGGTACCGAAATGACGTGAGTCAATTTGAGTTACTAAGAAACTGGGTGTTGCAGTGCTACAATGAAGTGAATTAAACATGGGTCTCGACGTATTTCAGACTTATATTACCAGCTATTATTATCACTTTGTCGGGCATTGTGGCGCATTTTGCGGGCTAAAACGGAGAATTTGGCGGGCTAAATGTATTTTAGCCCGCTGAAATAAACCAATAAAAAAATGAGAATCAAATAATCGTACGATCTAAGCAGCCAATCAAAATTGAGAAGCCATTTCAAAGTTTGTTGACGTTTTCTCACAGCGTTGGTGAAAAAAAATATTCTTCAGAGTGTTTTGTTGTCATTTTTTTCAGTTTTTATTTTCTCAATGCCCTCCTATGTGATATTAATAGTAATAGCGGCTCGGGTTAAAATGAGTCTGAGTCGGGCCCAAAACATATTTATGCCCGCGAACATAAACTCTATCGTTATATTTTCCACCATCAGTAAGTTATGAAAATGAAAACGTCTATTTTTTTACTCCTTACCTCCAATCAGCCGGTGTCTTTGTATCCCCAACAACTACAACTTTCCAACCATCGATTTTCGCAAGTCTCTTTACGTCTTCGGTTGGGTAACTCACGGTCGTCAAAACGATCCATTTATCGTGCAATTCTTCGAGCGGGGGAGACGATTTTCGAGGTATTTTTTCCCAGTCGAGATTTAGCTTTAGCTGATTGTGACTTCTCTGTACGCTGGACCAGTCAGCTGGGAACCCGTTTCTTCCTATAGGCCTCTTACAAGTGGGTTCGTTAAACAATGCAGAGTGCATTGAATGAAAATAATACCATATCAATGCAATAGCAGCTACGAATAAGAATCTTACCCGAGCTTTGGAGGCCATTTCGAGTTAGGAGTCCTGAAAGGAGAGCAACACAACTAGTACGTAACACACGACAGTTGTCAGGACAGTTACCAATCTTCTTCCCAAAGGCCCTCATTACCCTAGGCCAGCGGTCGGGAATGAGCTCGGAGCTGATAGTTGTTTAATATGTATATGATACCCTATAATGTACCATTATATAGATATATCATGCTTTCTTTGCTACTCGAGGTTCTTTGACTACTTTACTTCCTTGGGCTATTTTAGATACTTTAACTACTTGAGAAACTTAGCAAAGTAACTACCGGGGAGCTCTGGGATTGTCCGATCAAAGAATTTTCTTTAATTGGCCGGAATTCTGAACATGAGCAGTGAAACCGAAAGTAAACAAGAATTACGTAGCGGACTCCTGTCGAGGTTTTATCTTCCTCAGGTCGTCAGTGTGTTTGCAAATGCTACAATTCAGCCTTTTCGAGTCATCCAAATAGATTTGTTTAACGAAAAGACAAAGAAAGAGAATTTTAGTCTTTGCTATAAGTATGACGGGTCTAACATTTACGGAGGAAGACGACTTCCATACAAAATTTGCAAATCTTGTAATAATCTCGTTGGAAAATTTCGGAAGTTTAAGGCCAAGTGAAAAAAAAAGATGTTGCTCGTCCTGATTTCTATAAAAAGAGAGGCGGGTGGGCGGTTTTTTTTGTTATTTATTATTTCCTATTGCATGCTTTCTTTACACATTATTATCTTCTCCCAGGGATACTTTGGAGCTCTTAGGTCAAATATTAATAAAACGAAACATCAGATATTGATTAAACACAAGTTTGTTTAATTTTGATACACACAAAGGGTTAACAGTGAAAATTTACATTATTTTGGTGTGTACACAGCAGCAATGGGCTTCACACACATTTGATGTTATAAGAACACCCTCTTAATGTTAAAAAACGTTGCTCGTAAAAATAATAAAAAAAGAGAGGCGGCGCCAAAAAATGAAGCGGGCGGGGACGAGAAACATTTTTTTTTTACTTGGCCTAAGGACATGTGTCTTCATTCCCACAAAGAACGAGACGCTAGATTTGTTAGAGTAAAGCGGGGCAAGAGGGTCACAGAAAGTCCATCCATCCAGGAGCAGCGGGAAGCAAAAAGAAGGAAAAGTGGAACGGAAAGAGAGTCATCGACCTCAGTCCGGTAAAGCTTGATCGCCAAGTTTTCTTTAATTTATCCTAAACAAAACGTAGAAGTAAGCAAGAATTTTTTTTTACAAAAAGATCCTTTGGTAAGTCAGGCTAGTAGCTTACCAGATTCAGCTCGAAAACCTGACTCTCAAGCCAAACAATGGGATTAGTTCTGACGAAGAATGGCACCGAGGGGTTTGTTTTTGCGTTTGATTTAAAATAAGGGAGCATTCATTTTTTAGAAGGTGGAGGGGGAAGGTGAGCCGGAGGAATCCCTATGAACTTGACTGTAAAATCTTTCCCGGCCCTCCCTTTATATTTGGTGTTAAAAATGTGACCCTCCCCCGGGAAGCAGTAAAATTTATGGTGACTCACCTCTTTGTTATATCAAATTTATGCTGACCCTCCCCTTTTGGGCAGGCAAAAAGTTAATGACCCTCCCCTGAATTCCTCCGGCCCAACCCCCCTTCTAAAAAATGAATGCTCCCTAATGTAGGATAATACTGAATGCTTTTTGCAACCATACACCTATGTGCGCTTGTTTCTTACACTGGTAGTCATTCGATCAATTGCTTAACACTGTTGAGTTGATCGACCAGACAAACCTCACTTATTTGGACTTTGTGAAGATACTTTAACAAAAGGTGTGAAATGTTGAGTGTTTAACGTTATGTAGTGTTTTTGCAACTTACATTTGCTATGCTAAAATGGTCAGTTCACTGATGCTTATAATTATTCATTCAATGACTAAACGCGGGTGAGTTCATGAAGAAGACGAACCGTCTCATATTAATTTCAAGGTGAGGCTAAGCCAGCATTTGCGCATTTATTATTTAATTCTCAAAACTTACCAGGGCCGTAGCCAGTATGAGGCGAACCGAGGCACTCACCTCGGTAAAATTTTACTAAATGTTGTCGATTCTTTTTTGTCATCAGAGGTTTTACAGCGCTGGGATGCCAGTGAACACACAAGAAGCGCCCATGCATTCAAAAATACATAACAATATTAAAAGTTAAAGTTAGCGAAATTTCTGACCAAAGACAAGTTTGTGAGAACTATGTCGAGTTTGTTTCATTTATTTCTGTTAGGGTTCCTTGTTTTCCATATAACATTATCATCAAAACATCAAAGGTTTAAAAAGTATCAAAAAATATGAGTGCTCATAACTTACCCATTATTTCCAAACAACTGCTTATGAGGTCTTATTATGCTCGAAATTCTGCCAGCAGAATGTGTAGAGGCCTTTCTCAGCATATGGGCTAGAGTTTCAGTAGAAGCCGGTAACCGGCGAACTTCGCCGCCTATTTCCCAAATCACCAGCGCCTGCTTTCTATATTAAATTTAATTTGAGTCGCTACTGTCTTTACTTAATCAATATTCAGTACTGAATTTGATGCCAGAATGCTGGAAATGGCATTTCCGGGATTGTATATTCCAAATTTTCTGGGGGAACATTCCCTTAGAGCCCCCTAGGGGGAGAGGCCTTACGGCCCCTGAAGTGATACAGCCCTCTACTTTAATAGAGCCTGTCGCCTTCTTCAGAACTTATTGGAACCCCTACATGGGGAAAAGACAGAGAAATGCAATGGCGGACTCGAATGAAGAGAAGAGGGTAGAAAGCAATTTGCACCTGCGTTGTTTTAATCGCTTGGAGCAATATTCGGAAGCTCAAATTAAATTGGACAATGCCTCGCATCGTTAGAGATCCTTGTTTGCATCCCGTTAGCTTCGACTTTGAGTTATTGCTGCCAGAATCCATGCCAATGAATTCTCCTTGAGTAAGCGATTCGTTTTTAATCCAGGAAACTCCAAAGAACGAGACAATTCCTTTTCCCCGTTTCTTTTTGTTATGTTTTGTCTCCTACTCTCACATTAGCTTGAAGAAACCAGAATATTCGGTTGCTGAATGAGCGTGGGTCTACATAGTTGTTTTGGCGCGCGAGGAATAGGTACGAACGGCGTGAGCGCGCGAGTATTAACAGATTTCTATTTTGATGACGTCACTAAAACAAGGATTTTTGGGTGATCTAAAAGCGTTGCAAGCGGAAAATGGCTCGGGGGCCGAGCGAGTGGCCCACGTTAACTCCCCTTCCCCCC
>BLAZ01000985.1:553865-556365 GCA_014633955.1 Acropora tenuis
CCATGCTTCGAGCAACTCGGGCCTGGTCTGCATTGATTATAAATTAAGTTCACATTAAAAGAGTTCTGAAAGGTACAAACAATAATAATTATTAATACGGATAAATTGTATCTGCCTGAGCTTTGAAGGTGAGTATTTGATTCAACTTATATATTAACGTATCCGTGATGAATTTTATTTCTGCAAATTGAATTAAAAGTAATTCCATTGTTTTTTAATCGAGGAAGGCTTGATCACTGCACACCCCTCCCTGGTGCAATGTCAAACCCCCCCTTATCAAACAAAAGCATTTTCAGAAGAGGCTGCAGGAAGAGGTTGCAAAAAGGCACCTTTCTCTGCTCTGCTAATTTTTGAACAATAAAACCACTGCAATGCCATCCATTGCAAAAAGCCTAAAAAAATCCTTAAAAGTCCTAAATTACTTTCCCGGTGGTGGTACCACACACACAGGACAGGATGTGTGGTGTACGACATAATCACTGACACTACCGAGGATAGTACGTCTGGCTGTGCCCAGTCCACGAGATCCAGTCACTATGAGGTCAACCTTTTCATTTAGAGCTTCCTTGCAGATCACACTACCTGCAGGCTTTCCAGCATCAAGGATAACTTGATAATGAATCTATGATTCCAACAAACAAAAATTCTACTTATATATTATATACGTTAGCAGCCAATGTGATCAGTGATTAAAATGTCAAATTTCCAGGAAAAAAAGATGATAAGTTGAAAACCAATGCATTGAGAGAGGAGAGGAATGGAAGATTGCAAAACTATATTAAAGCCCAAAGCTGTCACTTTTCCTTTCAAAAATGTTTTCAGGGTTAAATCTTTTCTAGGGCAAATAAACTAAGAGTTAAGCTAGGGAATAAACCTGTTTATTATTTAATAATTTTATATCACCTTTTTTTCTTTGCATGCCTTTTCATATCCTCTCATCATTTCTTTTGCTTTTTCTCTTAAATCGCTGACCATTTCACTCCACTCCTCATAATAGGCAAACACAACTGGCAAAAGAAAACCACAATATCATTTCTTGTGATGCTGACTCAAAAACTCTAAAATAATTAATGATATTAAACTAAAACTTAACATTATTATGAAACTCACTTTATATGTTGACAGAAACCAAATTGAAATTGATAAATTTAGGCATAAAATCAAATTGTGATAACCTTTACGAGCTAAATGTTATTTGTTTGTGTTTGTTTAAAAACTAAAAAATTAATGTAAAATTTCTCTGCATTGGGATATAACTTTTTCATCTAATTTCCTTTACTTTTTGTCCACCATCTCTCCTAAGAATAGTATTAGTATTATTGTACTGACATAATGCAAAGTTCATGGCATACCAATCTCTCACAAAAACATTTACACACTGACAACTTGCTTCTCTCAAATTCGAAGTTGAACAAAAATAAAACAGTAACAAAAGCCTCACATGGTCCAGATGAATATGGAAGAGGAGGTATTTCAAATGCATGTAGAATGACCACTGAGTCTCTCTTGTCATGTAGATTGCTCATGTACCCTGAAAGGAAATGTTTAAGATTACTTAGGACGTAAAGAGGACACTGAGAAGGAGAGATATTGATGTGGTGGCTGTGAGCAAACTTGTCCAGTATACAGTATTGACATCAACAGCAAATAAACAATAGTTTTTGGATATATTTACCAACCAAACCAGGAGAGATATTACAAAAGATACTATAGACACTAAAGATCATTAGCAACAGAATAGGAATGTCAAGTGGCAAACATGTATGAAAATGGCTAGATGCCCTGACATAAGAAAAATAAATAATTGCAACCACTAGAATCCCAGGTGACTAATGTATCTATCTTGTTTGCCCCGATCCCTGTATCATCAGACTTGCACTTTCTGTTGCCTGATTTGAGTCTTAAGTGAACCTCAAACAAAGAAGAAGTGACTTGGTACCCCATCAAAGTCATCAAATTGTCCCCCACCCCCTGTGGTCTAGATAAGAGATAAGACCTCCAGCTGCTGCATCCCTGAAGGTGCGACCCTCGCTTACAAACTCAGTCTGGTGAAACACAAAAGATCTTCAAATCTCCTTTGCTTCAGGGTAACGAATGTCAAAAAACTGATGGAATGGCAATTGAATAACCTGCGTTGAAGACGTACTAATCTGAACTGTATAAACTGACTAAATATAGGTTTCAAGAAGCAGAAAACGGAATCTCCAGCAGCGCAAAAGATCAAATAGTCATGATGACTAGAAGCTTTTATTTGAGCGATTAAAAAAAAATCAATCAGTTATTTTCTTTTTGCCTCCCGCCAATCTCTTATTTAAAGTGACTTCCCAATAATCATGATATATTAAGTTTGCAATCTCGAGGAGTTTGTTTGCGATAAGTTCTGCACGTTTGTGTCCATGGGCAAGAAACAGAACTTCCCATCGCACGATCAATAAAGTTTTTTTTCCGTTGAAGATCCAACGACTGTACTTTCGTTGGCTTGAGGAACGATTTTTGAAAT
>BLAZ01000985.1:561365-563865 GCA_014633955.1 Acropora tenuis
GACTTAGAACCTTACTTACAATCAAACGCTCTTTCGCTATGCGGACTGGCGTCCACGCCAAGAACTACCTTCCTTTCTTTGCCTTCACACTCCGCCATGGTTGGTCTGTAACAAACGCCACCACCAAGGTACAAGTGTAGCAATAAATATGCTTTTATTGCTTGAGAGAACAGACAAAGAAGTTGAACCCTTCCCTGAGGTGTTGAGGTGGACCAATCACAAATCTGCTGTGACTGTAGTGTGACCTGTCACGCGCAATCGGTAGAATAATGAGGTCTCATGACTGGTATTTCATCGGTTCACCACGTCATTTTTAGCAACATATGATTTAAAGCGAAAGCCATCCAAATAAAGTGACAAACTGATTTGGAAGATCAATGGCCACGACAGGATGACAGGATGTTGTAAGCGAACATTTCGTGTTGTATCTCACAGAAAGTTGATGAAAAAAGAAAAACATTTGGCCAAGCCATGCAAGTTGAACAAGATTCACTTGAATATTCGTGAAAGAAGCATTGAGAATGATTTTGAGATGTAATTGCTCGGCAGACATCAAATTGTACGCTGCACAAGGTTGACTGGATAGAAAGTTTATTTACTTCATCATTGTTTTTCATCAACGTCTTTAACAATGACTTAGAGCTGGAACAACTACAACTGGAATGTGTGTATGATACACACAATATTCACTGACGCTGCTGAGAATCTTTCGGCTCCGAATTCTCATGCCACGTGCTCCCACCATGATAGCATGGGCGTGGTCATCAGCAGCCAGTTTGCAGATCACTTCTCCAGGTCTGTTGCTTTGTTCTTTGCGCAATTTGAAATTTACCTGAGAAAAATATTTATTTAGATTAGCCATTTAATCAAAATATGTTGTTGAAGACATATTTGACCAATCATAATAGAAAAGTAAGCTAAGAGCAATCAAATAAGCCAATCAGAACTTGTAGATTCATGTCTCCGCCGCTGAAAGCGTGAACGTGGGAAAAGCTTTCAAATAAGGCGCATTTATGTCAGTTTTAGTTTCGCTTTGTGTTTGATTGGTTCAGGAAAATCAGATGACATTTTTAGGCCGATCGAGATTCAAAAGAGACAGAAATGTAAAGCCCAAAGTGAAAATAAAAAATTGAAATTTTTCAAAACAGGTTCACATTTCTAAAAAGAGATATTTGTCCGTACTCACCCCGTGGTATTTACATTTTTCTCCAAATACTTCCAAGAGTTCCTCCGTCTCTTTGGCGCTTTTTTCCACTTCTTTTTGAAGATCTTTGTAATACCAGTAGTTGTCATCTGAACGTACAAAACAAATCTGTCTTATAAAGCACAATGTAATAATTATCGGCTGGGATCTGGCTGCCAAACAAAATTCAACATTTCTCTTTCTCCTTGTTAGTCCATGAAAAATAACCATATGAACCGCTACCGTAGTCTAGTGCAAAAGTTTTTATTCCTCGCCGTTTCTATTGTGGACAAAAACAAATCTAAAACTGAACTATCTCTTAGGCTAAATCCGCAGTTTACAAGACTTCACCACTAGCTTGCTTGATGATGTCACGTTAACATTTCGCTGCAGTCGCACCAAGTCGATTCACAAATTTAATAGATCCACAAAAGTCTGATTGGCCACAATGTGAGAAATGGTATCAAAGCAATTTAATGAATAACTTAGTTACTACACGCGCTATGATTCGTTGAAAAAAAAAACAAAGCAAAACAAAAAAAACTAAGGCTTATGCTACGTCTTTCGGTTTTGAGGCTTCCCCTCTCGGGCGGCCGAAAAGCTCTGGGAATGAGCTTCACTGCTCTTTCTTATGTACTCCAAGCACCCCGGGTGAGTTAATTACGCCAGAAAACCCATACAATATGCGGTCTTTAAATAAATCCAGTCTAGACAACATATAACATAAATTATCAAACATGAGGGCCGGCATTTACGCTAGCGCTTTGCCAGTCCATTTTATTGTAACACAAGTGACACGTCGTGTAATGTACGTGAAGTGTTAAAAACTGAGTTTGCTTGATTTACTCACATGACGCGTAGGGTGCCGCTGTGAAAGATGGAAGTTCCCGTGCATGAATGATAAGCAAAATATCTGTTTCTTTGTCAAATAAGTTTTTTATATACCCTGGACAGAAATTAAAGAAAAAACCGATGTGCTAAGAAAATATTCACAACTGAAAGTAGAAGAAAGAGGTAGGCAAGGAACAAATTTATGAAGATGAACTCGAAATATTGTAAAACGTCGCCTTAGCTTTCGCGAAAAATGAAAAGTAAAGGGTAGATGGAAAGAAAGCTTGTAGTTAATGTTTTTTAAGTGCCAAGAATGTCTAGACAGGTTCCAAAATTGGGCTTAAAATACTGGAAATTAAGAGCGCGGAAATTAACGTTGCATTTAATTAACGTCGCAGAAATTAACGCTCAACAAAAACAACGCGACTTAAATTAACGCGAATTTTAATAATTCGCGTTAATTTCATGCAGCGTTAATTTCCTATA
>BLAZ01000985.1:575094-577594 GCA_014633955.1 Acropora tenuis
ATAGTTTCAAGGAAAGTAAATGAGAGTTAGTTGGTTACCTTAGTGTCGACGTTCATTACTACTGGAACAAATTAAAAAGTATGCACAACCCTAATATAAAAATGTTAATTACTTACACATACTTGAAGTCTTCAATCATTCAATAATAATATTATTTATTTCCAAGTTTTTCCCATAATAGACAAAAAATCCATGTAATGAAAGTGTAACAGATGTCTTGCTTAAGTATGATGATCAGAATCTAATTACATGCTACAATGTTCTTTATAATATGCCAAGCCTGTAGTTAACAATGACATTGAATATGAAAAGAAATACAATGTTCTTTTGAAAAGAAATAAGAATTTAGCTTCAAATGTTTGAATTCTGTATTCTAAACGAAAATTAGCTACGATGAAAAAGGAGGTATCACAACAACAGGAATGAGTGAATGTCGCACAACGTAGTCACTAACACTACCAAGTAATGTTCTTCTTATCTTTCCCAATCCTCTAGAACCCATAACAATGCAAGTTGCACTTTCTTTCTTGCTGTAGTCAATGATAACTTCTCCTGGCTTTCCTGTATCATGAATCATCTTGTACGACAGCTTGTCCTGGCAAGAATTACAAGGAACATTGAGTACATCACTAAGTCTGTATGACTTGTGAACATAAGTGCTCCATTAGCGATAACGTATATAATGATCACGGCAAACCTATTCAAGTGCCATGTTCTGCACTCTGCGGTTCAAATATACAAGTTTCCTATATTTACTAGATACATGGCCGATCTTTGTCTTCTATGCATTATCATTAATTAAGTTACATAATGACCAGCCCCCAGGTAGGCCTGATAGTTCAACTGGAAGTGCACTGCACCAACAATTTGATCACAGAGATTAGGGTTCAAATACCTTTAAGGATTCAACCTTTTAGGCCTTACATTCATAACTACACAAGAAGGTCTCATAACTTCAATGATTCCCAAACTAAACAGTATTACCATAGGGGTAAATGAAGTTATTATAAATACCCTTAAGTTACTAGGACACCATTTAATGACACCTTGTCATGTACTACACAAAGAAGTTTGAAAATTACTAAGCAGCTGTATTTGACATGTTTGATTTGCTATGCACAACTAGACTATGGCAAATGATCCTGAGAACTCAAACATTAGCATAAGAACAAGTCCCACAGCTCACAAATATCAATTGATCAAAGTAATGAACTTACACTGTAGAGGTATTAACTAAATACCTTAAGTGCTGCAAATCTGTCATCATATTCTTTCAAGAGACACCTGGCGCTGTCTTGTGCTTTTTGCATTAAAATACACCACTCATCATAGCTGTTCTTGAAGTCTACACCCGCTATTGGGCAAAAAGCATTTATCAAGTATGAAAAAAGGTAATTTTGTTGAGCTGGGTATAAAAGAGGGTATGCATAGAGTGATCCCCTCAAAACAACTAAGACAAATTGGCCAGGGGATAATATATTCCACTGAAAACTGTATGGATTTCTCATTCAATCATAAGTTGACAAAGTACATTTATTATAATTATTGTGATTACCTCAAAGAGTCTTCAGTCAATTACTATTAACAATAATTTAAAACTGGCACTTATAATATTATTACTGTTTTTCCAACAGGGTTTTGGTCCATGCAGAGGCCAAAACCCAGGAAGGCAACCTTGAAAAGTACCCGCAATAAAAATATTAAATTTTATGGATATTGTATTGATTAATTTCACTCAAATTGTCAGCAATAATTGCTAGGTGGTATCAGTATTATATACTGGACACCCAAAAAGGTATCTGGAATTCTTTACCACAGTTCATGAGCTCTGCGTGATTTGGACACCTCCTTTCATTAAATAAATATGAAATCTTTTAAATTTGTTTGTTGCTTGTTTCTAATTCGTGATAAAACAAAGAAAGTATCAATCTGTTAATCCTTTCATTAAACATGCTCAGGTCAACTCCATTTACTTTAACTCAGTCAGGGGCAGCTGTGGTGAAAACTATTACTTAATACTAGTATTGACTCACTACTATACTAACAATTAACTCACTGTGTTTGGCTGATTGCATGGGCACTGGATCAAAGGCATGTATAAATACCACTCTATCACCTTTCAAGTGAAAATGTTCCATATACCCTGCACAATTCAAAGCAACAAACTCATTCCATCAGATGCTTCCAAAAGGGAAAAGATTAAACTGTCAATGATTTTTTTGCTTTAGATAACTTTGAGGAGTGGAATATTAAATTAACCAGGCTTTTTGATCATATGAACTAGTATTAATCTTGCCTCAATTTCTACTTTCCATCTCAATCCTTAAAAAGTTGGTGACAGCCCTGGCATTAATAGACAACTTGATTTCAAAAGGCCTCATATATCTACGTATATACAGGAAGTTCTGGGATAAAAGTCATCCTAACAGCATTCATGACAGCTCTCCTGTGTTCTGAATCATATATCACTCAGTACAGAAAAGAATGATTCTTGCTTCTC
>BLAZ01000985.1:582594-585094 GCA_014633955.1 Acropora tenuis
TATGTATCACCCTTTAATAATTATTGCTTGTGAAAACCAGAGATGGCTCCACATGTTTTTGTGAACAAAACTTTAAAGGTGTATGATAATGCCCCATGCATTAGAGAATACAAGAAATGTATTAATATTATGGACTATTACAGTGTACCTAGCAGTGGACCATTCAGAGTAGCAATAATTTACCTGCAGAGCAATGTAGGGTGAAAGTGGCCCAATTATCACAGCTAACCATTGTGCTACAAATGCCTGATGAAGACTGGCAATAAATAGTCCAAACATTGCAATCTCCATTCAAAGTAAACACGTTATGATGCTATTATTATTTAACTACCCCAATGACAAAGGAAAACACCCCTTAAATTGTACTCTGACTAATACAATATGGAGCATTTAGTAAATGTTTTGAGCATTTTAAACTTTTTTTGTGCTCCAGGTCCACTTCAAGTTTACTAATGAAAACCGCAAAGCTGGAGAGGGAATTTGTGAAGCGGCGGAGAAGAATAAGGTTGATCTAATTGTGATGGGAACCCGTGGATTAGACAAAGTCCGTCGCACTGTGTTAGGAAGTGTCAGTGATTATGTTTTGCATCATAGTCATGTCCCTGTTCTTGTTGTACCAAGTAAAGAGGAAGCTGCCAGTGAATGATTGCAGAATTTTTTGCAAGGAATTATGATGGTAGAGTCTTTTACACCTTCAGTGATTGACTATTGAATTTTCCTTGTGCAATATTTTGGTAGAATTTTTTCATACTTCGGGTCTGTGGGGAGTGTTGTCTTTAATAGGAACAGAGGTTTGCAAATTTTTTTTTGCATAACTTCAGCAATCTTAAATCAGAGATTTAACTTTGTGTTGTCAGTAGTGTTGTTTATGCACAGAATGGCATAATATAATAATTTCAAGTTTGTAGCTTCAATAAAGTTTTCTACCAGATGTCTGCATGTCTGCATGTCTGCTCTATTTACAGTACAGTAGTAACAGAAGCAACTGCATCTTGCTGCATGGATTTCTTTCGAAGTTGTAATGTCATCATCCAATCTTATTGATGAAGGTTTATTCTGAAACCTGACACGAACTTCTCTGCGAACAAACACAATACAGACCATAGCCAACGTAAATGACTTCTGACAAGTAAATTCGAGATAAGCAAGAAAGATCAACAAGGGCATTGGGTGGCGGGCACATGGTTTATGAATCTTTATGTGACTGTAGTGGTGCCACTGGGGAGTTTCACGCTCGTTCTCGTATAGTCAGGCTAGGGGCGGTCTGTCGGGACGGGACGAAAATAGGGGCTGACCGTCGCCTTGACACTATTGAGAAAGGAGTTGTAGGGTTTCTTCAAGGAGTTTGAAGACACCGGCACCACAGTTTTACAGGGAAATTTTTTGCAAAGAGCAAGTCCAAAGCGAAATAGACACACAAGCAAGCCCCGTCTTTCGTCAGGGGTGGTTTTGAAAGACTGAGGGAACGAGGTGGGGACCCATTGATACTCGAATCTCTTTTAATCACTTTACAAAGGAGCCCATGAGTAAGAGTGTATTTCTATTATGTCACAGCGAATTTACAGAACGAGCTATTTTTAAGCCTATGTGAAGGATCCTTGCCACCGTTCGGAAGCCTTGCATATGTTAATTTCCTAAGGGTCGGAAAGCGCCAATCAAGCTAACGGGAACGGGAGACAGGTTTAGACGTAAATGAAAACACTGGTTATGGGCTCCTGCTTTGCGATATTTAATTAAACGATCAAATTAATTTGAATTAATTCAAATTAATCAATGAACTAATTTAAATTCAAATTAATTAATTTTTCGAGCCAAATTAATTTGGAGGTTTGGGCTTCTTGTGTTGTCATTGCATAGTTTCCACCTAGACCCTCCCATCACTTTTGTGCTGCAGAAAATGAGCGATTCCTTGGTTTTAAGTCCTGGCTTTGCGCGTCCACCGGGATCAGTCACTTAAAAGGTTAACCCTGCAAATGTTCAATTATTTTTTTCACCCACGGAGGCGCAGTCTGCATTCACCCTGAAGTCCCTTTGCCTCTCCCCTGAGAGTAACTGACTTTATTATGACACAATAAACTGTCTACTGAAGGCTGAACAAAGATGGTAGAGGATGTTTTACTTGGTAGAAAAAGTAGATGAAATCCTTGGTTTTGCAAAAATCCTCGAATTTCAGAAGTTTGCTATATCATTTAAATCTTTCCACTAGATAAATGGTTAGCCTGAGGATATTTCTATCCAATCTCTGAACTTTTGTTAAGTTGGATTTAAAAAAAATGGTCGACAGAATGCTACAACTATCTCTAAAGTACTGAAGTTCCCCGATGAATCAATAAAAGAAAAGATACATTTCGATTCAGCATGATCTAATCTATGGCGTGGGTGCGACCGCTTTTTTAATTCATATGTCATCTTCCTCCTCGTTAGCTATGTAGAGGTGTTCTGTAATTTATTGTGCTCCTTTGGCAGTTTTTTCTAGGTGTTGCCTTTGCGTTAGTCTCGC
>BLAZ01000985.1:614302-621802 GCA_014633955.1 Acropora tenuis
AGCCGTACAGTGGAATATTGGCCCTCTGTCGTTTTCGTACGGACCTCGCTGCGCTCGGTCCGTACTGCCACGACCTCGGGCCGATATTCCCCAGTATGGCCCTCGCGCTCCGTTAGTAAGAGGTTACTATTCAATATTTCGAGAGGCACTGCATATCTATAAAGCTTGGTTTGATTTCAAATATTTTATTTTCTAGGATGTTGCAAATTGTGACTATAGGAAACTAGTTTGTTATACAATTTAAATGAAAAGAGTTTGAAAAAATTCAAACTCTTTTCATTTAAATTGTAACGAACTAGTGGAGTTGATTTCTAAAAACATACTTTCTGGAGCAGAATTAGCCAATACAACGCGGAATAAATCAAGTTTCGCCGGTAACAAAACGAGCAAAGGAATGGGTCCTTAATGTACTCCACTGATGTAAAAAAAAAGACTGGAGCGAGCACCTTACTGTTTAATCCAAATAAAGTATTTACTCGAATAAGCGCCACCCTCAATTAAGCGCCGCCCTCGAATAATCGCCGCATCTGGAACACTTTTGGTGCGAAAAATTAAATAAGCGCCGCGGCGCTTATTCGAGTAAATACGGTATGTAAGCATGGACCAAACGTAACAAAAGAGGAGAAGCGTATCCTGGTGAAGGATATGATCAGCAATAATTTTTTAAACGTAAATGAGAAAAAGCTGGGCTGATCAAACATTGGAAGGAATAGATATATTCAACAATTATTCCACGAGGGTGCGCTGGATATGAAATGATGCATAACCAACGAGGCACGAAGCGTTGAGTTGTGGTTATGATCATTTCATATCTAGCAAGCCCGAGTAGAATAATTGTTTCATTAAAAACCTTACGACACATTGAAAATCTGAAAAAAAAAATGAAAGAAAGGAACGCAGCTTTGAGAAAACCGAAAGAAAAGAATCAAATTTCGATCAAATGCAATAAACAACAAGGGAGCGAAAACCTTTCGACGTATTGCAACATTTCTGATCAAAGTTGAATTAATTCAATTAAACTAGCCGAGGAGAACGTAAAGGCTTCGCTTTTCAAAAGAGTGCTGAATTTATCGGCTCTAGACTGTTGTAAATGGTCAATGGTCACGGATGGAACTGTTTTCAAAGATTTCACATAAATATACTAGCCGAAGTAAGCAGCGAGTTTTCAAACATCGGTGCCATGGACCCGCACCGGGTTGGTACATTTCACTGACCCCCAGTCCATGGACTACCACGCACGACTGGACTACCGAAATAGACTACCTGAATGGACGGCTAAATGGACTGCCTAAATGGACTACCCTAAATTACCTACCTTGAAAAAAAAAAAGCTAGCCAAAGCTTGGTTGTTTTGATCGATGATAGTAAATCCAGTATAAACGAAGGATTTACAAGTGGATGTAGTCAAAAACTTACCCATTAGACAGAGATGCAAACGATCATCAAAACTCAAATTTTTACTAGCCCCCGTTTATTACGCAAGGTTAATTTTTTACTCGCCAGCCAAGGTATCTGCCATCACGCGGGGCGAATGAATGCGCCTCTAGAACAGCTGACCAGCAGCATTAAAAGAAAAAAAAACAAGATGGCAAAGGTAGCGGTCCATCGATCAATTCCATTTGAGTAGTCCATTGGTGGTAGTCCATGGACTGGGGGTCAGTGAAATGCACCGACCTATGGGTGAATTCGATCAAAATGAAGACACATATTCAGTTTATTTCGATGAGCTGGAACATTACTTCACCGAAACACACTTGAGGGATAAGCAATGCAAGAAAAACATCCAGGTTATGCTTCAAGATCTGAAATGTGCTGATGCGTGGCGGCTGAACTGATCGAGCAACAACAACAAGCACAACAGCGATTCTTCTCATTTTTTCTAACACATTCTTATTGTAAGATCAGAATTGCGGAAAGTTTGCATTTGACGTCTGAAGTTAAATCAAGTGCTGGCTCTTGCGGTAGGTCGTAAATGAAAGCGAGTTCCACTAAAAGCCGAACATCAACAGCACGGAAAATTTTCTCTGCGCTCCGAGAAAAGCTTTTTTATCACGATGATAGCACTAGTAAGTCTTTGTCATTCTAAAACACTCACTGCAATGAAGGCGTGAATACCATTTGTATTTAGGTCTAGTGCCAGAATTTCTTCTCGTTAATTCCGCCCTGCTTGACGATTTTCGATGGCCGTCAGTTTGGAAGGAAAACATTTTATCCACATTTCTTTATTTGCTGATATATCATTGACCATATTTGGAAGTCCAGGTATTTGAGCTGACAGCCTAGGTCCAGCGAGCCAATGAAAATTTTGGAAATCTGATATCCGTAGCTCAGTTTTTAATAAATATTTAGTAAACAAACCCCTTTCGGTGGCTAGTATATCGGGGGATAATGTCCAAGGCAGAAAAATTGTCTGAAAAATGAATAGTTGGCTGAGAAGCGGAGCCTCGAGAGCAACTGTGAAACTGTGACTGACCACAATCTTTCAGCCAAGGGCAAGCCGGAAAGGGGTTTATTCATTTTATAACCTTTCGAATAATTTCTCAAGGCAAACGCAAGTAGATCGTTACTGTATAATTTGTGGATTTTTTCGTGTTTCTTTGTGCGGAATTGTCAACCAGCTTTCTAATTTCTCCGTCACTGGCTGCTGCAAAAAGTATCTTTTGTTTTTCATGACCGATTAAACGTTTAGCTTGAACGCTTGTTTTTCCGTGAGGAAATGTTTTAATACCTTCGTAAGTTTGGATATTTTGGTGGGCTTGTCAACTGTGTTCGGTTGAAGCGATCGTTAATTAAGTCGTCTTTTAGTTTCTGCTATATATCTATTGTTTGTGACAGCGTTTGCACTGAATCATGTAAACAAGGTACCTTAGGCACCACAACTTTGGATCTGCGGTCTGAAGATTATGAATCTAAAACACACAAGCCGTTAGTCCAAAATCCTTGCTGCTATCCGAGCCATCGATGTTTCCGAGTCGATACTCAGTTTACA
This sequence comes from Acropora tenuis, assembly GCA_014633955.1. NCBI lineage: Eukaryota > Metazoa > Cnidaria > Anthozoa > Scleractinia > Acroporidae > Acropora > Acropora tenuis. The sequence goes on from BLAZ01000985.1 coordinate 617,292, forward strand.
AACCGAGGTCTCACACCAAAGTGGTCTCACAAAGATGGCCGCCGCAATTTTTTTAGCTTTCGAAAATGAAACAATAGAAGCTCGATCCAGTCTTTACTTTAGATCAGTGATGCACCCATAAAGCGATCGCAAAGCATGACAATACATAAGGCCAATTACGATATTTTAATGTTAGCAATAGACCTGAGCGCGAGGCTCTTGGGAATAAACCCCCACAAACGTTTTATTTCATTCCCCGCAGCCTCGTGCTGAAGTCTATTGTTTAAGTTTGAATTTTAAAATATCGCAAGTGGCCTATTTGACTTTGAAATGGCGGTTCTGTTCAACTAAACAATACATGCATGCTCTGCGGTCGCTTTTCGGACACAGGCAGACCAGCCTTCAAATAAATTTCCAGTTTCTAAAGAAACTGTGGTGCTGCGTCGGTGGGAGAGATCAAAACAAAAATTGGGTTTTATCAAACGAGTTGATAAAGGTTGAATTTCCACCGTGAAAGATTTAGAAAGCTGACGTTTCGAGCGTTAGCCCTTCGTCAGAAGGCTAACGAAGGGCTAACGCTCGAAACGTCAGCTTTCTAAATCTTTCACGGTGGTAATTCAATGCAACCTTTATCAACTCGTTTGATAAAACCAAATTTCAGCCTTCAAATAGGATGAACTAACATTGATTACTTCAGTAATTCTTGAACCCGAAAGCTGGCTTGGCTCTTCTAAATTTACACTGAAGTTGATTTTATTCTCCGTTGTGTAGGTTTTCTGCTCTAGTAACTTTTCTTCGTGCAAACTGAAACCTATAAGATCAAGATAATTGTCAACGATTGTTTGCTTGGTATTTAAATGCCTGAAAAGCGACTATGAGCAACAACAGAAAACCCGGGCATTATTTTCAAACTTAACCCTACTGACTAAAAAGAATAAGTCTTAGAAAACTGAGGGCATGTTTGTCTCCATAACTAGATGCAAATAATATTTGGCCGCGTATTCTTATATTAAGGTTCACAGTCAGCGATTGCTTCGACATCGGCGTTATTGTCGACGTTATTTTCATTATTTGCACAATGTTTCAAACAGTGATGTCTTTCTCATCCTTTTCAATTTAGTGTCTTGCATACCTGTGCCCGGAAACATTAGATGTTGATTACGACAATGAATCACAAACCGGACATCACTGAAACCCTGACGATGCGATTCGTTTTCCGGGAACAGTCAGATTTTTTTACGTGTCATTCCCTAACCCACATAGTAAGGGTGGGGATTGTAGGTAATTCATAAGTCATTCAACAGTCATCCGTCTCAGTTTTCAGAAGCAAAGTAATAGTATCTCATTCCATCTTGATAGATTCTTGATTTCAATCAACTTATCTATTTGCGCAAAATAAAGTGACTTAAGGTGCCAAACACGAAATTATTTGAAAGAAAAGGCAGGTCATCATCAATTAAGGTACCAAATCAAGGTGGTTGTCATGTTTACCTTTCACCTGTTCACGTTTCTCTTCAGCTATCTCTTCAGTACCGTTCACAAATTTCATCAATTCAGATATCGACTTTACGCCTCCATCTTCACCATTCACCTCGATGTCCGTAACTTCAAGATGTGATTCCGTGACTGAATATTCGCTTTGGATGGCAGCTTTAATTTATAACCTTAGCTTATTTCGGAGAGAATCAGTTTTTTAACCCTCACCCCAAGCCCCCAATCCCCAACCCCAACCCCCACACCCTAAAATCAATGAGGAATTACTGAAGCCTGACGATGGACGGCACAATTGAAATTCTGGTGAGCTGTTATTTAATTTTTTTGTTTGTTGTATCCATTTTTTTTTTTATTTCTGATCCCAGTTCGTCAAGGGATCGGCCACGCTATTGGACAAAACACTATCCAGTGACTAACTTTGTAGGTGTTGCCGGTGCTTATCCAATGGAACATAATTTACCTGCTAGATAGAGCTTATTCTAATTATAACCTTTCACCAACGGGGGCCTAAACCAGTGCTTACTCGACTCAAGAGCTTTACTTGGCTACGGCCGTCATTCTAAGTAAGACAATGGACTAGACACTTCCTTGTCGCTCAGCAACCGACAAATATTTGTTATATCCTTGGAATCGTAATAGTTCATCATGCCATTCGGAGTTATTTTTTTTGCAATTTAGCCTACAGTCTTCATTTCGATATAAAATAATTTCTGTCATTCTGACCACAGGCCGTATAAGCCTCCGGCTTTGGCGTTACTCACTTTTGTACTGTGTGGACGATGGAATAATAAAGATTATAAAAGATAAAGCAGTATTTTTCGCAACAAAACCCACTCATGCACATCCCACTTGACAACCGGCTTTAGGTTTCACCGAAACTTGCACTTGAATCGAGTCATCGTGATTGAGTGACTGATGTTAAAACTATACTAGAATTAACCTCATATTACGCTCGAATTGAGGACTGCGGACGATGATATTTACGCCTCGCTTCCAGAGTCCTCTCCTTCTTAGAACAACTGCCTGCTGTCTGTGAAATACGTCAACAGAACTTGGGCCACTAAGCGCGCGATTCTTCCGATCGTTCAAACCAACACTCCAATGGAAACAGTACAACTTCAGTTGTGTTCTTTCTACTGAGTACATCAACAATGCAATGGTTTCCCCAAATAGCGCAATATTTTTACAGTTTGTTTTACCACAGTTGATATTGACTGACACATAGCGAATCCCGCGACGACCAGAGTTACTGAAATAATATTAATACCTCATGAAAAAAAAAAATAATAATAATAGTAATAAGAAAACGTCATGAAGTTTTGGTCTAGATCTGAACAAAAGATTTGAGCCACCCACAACCGTTCCGCAAGGTGTGTTACGAATTTCCAAGGAGCTCTATTTAATTGCCATCTGTGAATTACGGAACGGCTGCAAAATGGATTTGAGGTACATATTTTGCAACAAACAAGCCTCAACAATAGAAAATCAATATAGGTCAAAGATTAAGTTATTTGTCCTTTAAAGGTTGTAAATATTTTTTTTTAAAGAAATATCTTGACCCGGTTTCGAAGAAAAAGTACAAATCCGGACTGAGCCAAAAAGACTTAAGAGAATTCGCAAGAATTCATAGTGTATTTTCGAACAGTCTTGAAGAAGGATATAGATGCGTTTAAGCTAGTTCAAGCAGCAACAACTAAGAACGTAAAACAAAGCGAGCGTCATTATCGAAAAAACAACTCCGAGCTGTCACCAGTATTTTGCTATTGTCCTTCTACAGTGACCGTTGGTATTGCAGAGGTATCCCAATATCTGGTTGCCACGAAAGGATTTGAAAAAATAACCAACAGTTTGTGATTGTAATCTCATTGTTGTGAAGAGCAGCAATTTGGTTATATTTCTATCTCTCTCTCCTTTTTTTTGCAGAGAATGGCACAGAATTGTACTACAATGCGTGTCGCACGCGCAGGACGATTATTTTTCCTCGTTCAATCAATCAAGACTGCTGTGGTTTCATGAAAGCATTGGCTGTTGGTAATAATTTTTGACGAGTCGTTCTTAGTTGTCGTTTCCCAATTTCGATTTATATTAAACTAACACGATTGCAAATTGTTGTTAACATAAGCCTGTTCGCATCATAAACAATACAATCTAGCAAACTTACTAAGAGCAATTCCAATTCGCCACTTTTGATTTTTAGGTCGCAATCACTTTTAAATTCATCCAAATAGTGATAAATACTAACCATTGAATCACATTTTATTGGTGAATCAACAATTGACAAAGAAATGTGATTTCAAAACGACTGAAATAAAACGGAAAAGTAGTTTCATTTTGTAATGTGCAATTAAATAGAATATTCTTGTGAAGTCAGGTACGAATTTTTACTCGCGTGAAACCTAATTTGAAGTCATGCGTGAGATGACAGTAGTGGAATTATGCATGCACTTTCGTGGTTTCAAAATCAATTTAAAATTACGCCGAAACCTTGTTCAATTCCACCCCAACCTAGGCGATTCCACCTCATTTCTGTTACTGTGTTAATAAATCGGTATTTTAACAAGCTATGAACAAAAAGCGAGATATACAAGAAAACTGGACCAGCAAAATTCTGATTTTGGTGAGGGTAAAACACGCACGCACGAGACTAGGTGCACACGCAACGTGAGGGGGGCGAAAAAGTAGTCGTCGCTATCCGAAAAATGGTGGGCTTGTGCCTCTCATCGACATCCATTAAGAAATTTCTGCCCATCATCTTTCAGTGCCGCTCTTAAGATTACCGGTCGTGGGCGACCGGTATCCCGAAAATTCGTGGAATATTTCGTTCCATCCGATTGACGTCAAACTTGGAACAACGAGGGATTATGGAATTAGTCAATCACTGGCCGTATTTTTTGGCGCTAACTAAAATATATAATGTATGCGAAATCATGGTATTTCATTGTCGAATTGAGTGTCATGGCGTCTGCTTCGAAGAGGCCGCGCATGGAGCAGTACGACTCAGATGACTCAGATGACTCCGACTGTTCCCTTGTAGTGAT
>BLAZ01000985.1:653803-659186 GCA_014633955.1 Acropora tenuis
TTGTAAAAGTATCAGATAGTCCATACCAGCCGAAAATTTTCAAAGACCTTCGGGAGTAAGAAAAGATCATTTCAAACAGCATGGTTTGTACGCTTTCAGTGGTTGCGTAATGGCGAACGAAGAGTTGCGACTTGCTGTCATACTTGCTTGAAAGCACTTCCGAGCGGAATGCAGACTTCATCTAATGCAGAACAAGCGTCAACGAAAAATAGATTTTCCAACTGGAAAAATGCAATGGAGGAAAAGAGAGAATTTCAAAAGCACGAATCGTCTGATTCGCATATGGAGGCAAGATATGTCACGGCACCCGCAACAGTAATAGGTGATATTGGTGATGTGCTATATGAACGACAAACATAAGAAAAGAGCAAGAATAGAAGGATTTTGCTCTCAGTCCTGTCAAACATCCGATACTTCGCGCGTCAGGCTTTGCCATTAAGAGGGGGCTGCAAAACTGAAGCAATATCTGAGGAGAGCTCCAATTTTCATCAGCTGCTGAATCTACGGGCTCAAGAAAATCCAGAGATCATTGAGTGGCTTCGGAAAAGAGGTGAGAAACACACATCACTAGAGGTTCGGAATGAGCTGCTAGAGACAGTGGCTCTTGGCATGATGCGACATATATCTGCAAACATTCAGAATGCGACGTTTTCCACGATCATGGCTGACGAAACAGCAGATGTTTCTAGCAAGGGACAAATAGTTATTTGCATTCGGTGGATTGACGACTGTTTTGTGATAAACGAAGACAAAAATGGAAACGGAAATGGAAGCAAGAATCCAAGGTGTTAAAAGTATGATGACAACGTTCGATTTTTAATTTGGTCTTACCCTGGGATAGCAGCTCCTGAGGCAGACTGACAACCTAGGTATTCTTCCACCTCAGCTGCTCAAGGTAACAGACTTGCCCAGGATGTGGTAAAAACCTTACTGAAAGATTGGACTGGTACCTTATTTAGTCTTTTTTGGGCTCGAATCTTGCTTACGATTCTAAGTTAACAAGGAAGAGAAAAGCACCAGTCAGGCACGAATTTGGAGAACAGGACACCCGCCACTTTCCTGAAACTTCCAAAGACCATTATCAGACGAATCTTCTTTAATAGGATAGATACTGTAACGCAGGGTATCGCCACAAGATTTGAGCAAGAAGACATTAAAATCTACGTGAACTTACAGGAGCTCTTATTGAAGTCTTTTGCCAGTGAGCGATGTGACACTGAGCTAGCCGAAGTGGTGAAAATGTTCAGCGAAAATTTGGATTCTTTCAAGTTAAAAGGACAACTTTTGCTTTTACCATAGTCAACAGAGTCAATAGCATTTGACATGCACTTAAGAATTTGACGTCAATAATTTGGTAACCTTCATGCAGTCCCTTCAGGCATATAGGCAAAATTTCTACTCTTGGAAAGTTGTTATATTTTTCGTCATGCTAGCAACCAATGCCGTTGGATCATTTTCAGCTTTAAGGCTGGGTAAGACGTATCAACAACAAGAGACTCTATATAGACTGAACCACATCATGATATTGCATGTTCACAAGAACAGAACAGATGCTCCGACCCTTGTAGACGTACTTAATGACTTCGTTGAGGAGAAAGAAAACCGAAAGCAATTGCTTGGCAAATTTTCTGCGAACGATATCCCAAGAGACAAGAACAAAGGTATTGTAGGCAAATGTAGTGATCTGACATGTACCAAGAAGTATGCCTTAACCGAGGGACCGAAGCGGGGCTGGGGGGAGGTGGAGTTAATGTGGGCCACTTGCTCAGCTCGCTTTATGCTTGCTACGGGCTTCGAGTTTCAGAAAACGTGAATTGGGCCTCAAACCTTGCTTCATTTCTTGGATAGAACTACAAAAATAAAATAATTTGAAATCCCACAACAATTGCGATCATTTTATACATTTAATACACATATTTTTTAGTTCTTCACACATCCGCAACCCTCGGAGGATGGTGTTTATTCTAGGATCAAGTAACAGCGAAGTTGGAGGAAAAAAAGACGTGCAAGTTTTGTAAAGCAAGTTTTGAAAACTCCTTCTTTCCCTCCCCACTCGCTAGAGGAGAGTGTTCATTCTTAAAACAAGTAGCAAAGAAATAATTTAAAAGAAAAAAAACATACAAGCCTAGGAAAGCTCTCAGCTTGCACTTTTTTCAGCCAGGCAATAAAAATAAAATGCGGCAAGAAACGTCTGTAATTAAGTTATTGTAATGTAACTTCATGCAGCCCTTCTTTGCCCCCCTGGCCCATACGTCTTCGTGCCCCCCTCCCGGCTCATACGTCTATGGTCGTCGTTGCTGAAACTCCTATTAGCAATGACGACGGTAACAACAAGGAAAACGTCACTTGAAAATAAACATTAATTTTTTGCGAAGCGGTGACAATTTTGCAATTATCGCATCTTGTTTGCATTCTACAATGATGGCCAAGTACGGTACGCTAAAATTTGACTTTTATGCGTGCCGCTAAATTTAACATAGGCCATTAATGATTTGCAGTTGTATCTTGAAGTTGTCGTCAAATCATCATAACCTCAAATGTGGTAATTTCAAGTTGTTGTTCTAGTGAGGACTGCATGAAATTGTTCCAAAGTGCGTGCCGAACGTGCAGCACGCTGATTTGTTCTCACTCGACCAATCAAATTCATAATGTGTAGCGTTATCGTTTTAATTCCCGCTGTTGATACTAAAGTTCACAATTGTCCACTTCGAAGTCGTCTATGCTTGACATAGCGGGACACCCTTTGTTTGTCTAAATGTGCAGATGCGTAACATAGATTTCATGATCATTAGTCGCAAAACTCCGGGGACGAAATAGGTGTTCCAAAAGGTGAGAGATAATCCAAAGCCTTACAAGTTATATATCAAACCAGGAGCCTATCATAGGCTCCTGATCAAACACAAGGAAGAGTGTTTCATCAGATATCCAAACACTGAGAAGTGGGTTGAAGAAACGAGGCGAAGCCGAGTTTTTTTAACCAACTTCGAAGTGTCTGGATATCTATGAAACACTCTTTCGAGACATATATCTATGCCTGGATATCTATGAAAACATGAAAACATCTATGAAACACTCTTTCGAGTGTTTGAGATAGCTTCTCAAAGCATTAATAACTCTGTTGGAGAAATTCAAAGCAAAAGTTCACAGAATTTATTGATAATTAGGAATACATATCCAAACTTCCTTTATGGTAGTGATTGCTTTTATTTTCTCCTCATGAATTATTCATGAATTTGAGAAAATTCTTATCAACAATTCACAAAAATGAATCGCAGCTTGCTTTGTCAAATTTGATGACAGGAAATTAAAAATTCACAACCCATAACTAGAACGAGCAAGAAAGATAAGAATATTAATGATGTAACGTGTTTACAAAGCACGACCCACGCCCTTGTTCATTCACCACGGGAACTCAAAATCCATCCCTTGCTGTCCTGCGAGTTCAGGTGCCCCACACACTATAACAGTGGTCAGAACAATTTTTGCGGACTCCTTTTCTCAGGTATGTTGCTCTGTTTCATACGCTTGCTTTATCATATTTTATTATTGTTTCCGCGGAGATTTTAGGACTTTTTCCCCCTGTAATTCGTGGAAGCATCTAATTATGTTATAAAGACGCTGTTTTTTAAGCACATAACTTATCACTGTTGAAGAAAACCTCAGATCTCGAAAGAGTGGTCAACCACCTCAAGAGGTAAGCTTCGCGTTTTAGACAAACGTTATAAACGATAGAAATTTAAGCCTTGTTCTAAGCTAAAGCAATCACATGAAAGTTTGCTCGGATTCTAACAAATTAAAGAGAGTTTTGATAAAAAGCAAATTTTCTTGTTTACAGAAACCCATGGATGCTCTAAAAAAACCTTGCATGATTACTGTTTGTTATCTGGTGTTTTGTTTGAACTTTGTTGGCTCGACTTCAAGGGGGCTTTTGATGAGTTCTCTGTTATCACCTCTTCACGGTGCACAAATTTCAAACATGAAAAAAGCTCATGCAAGTAATTTCTTTGTTAGAAACTTACTAGTTTCATTGAAACAAGAATCTGTAATCCTTCTCAATTTAAATTTTCTTCTTAACTCTCTTCTCAGATTTTTCCTCAGCCTGTGACGCAGGCAGACAGACTAAACCACAGGTTAAGTCTGTCAGTCCAATTTTCGCAAATGTGTGAGGTCCGGCATCATGCAAGATATTTTTTTATGACATTGAACACAAAAAATTAAAAACAAGTGACTTCCGTTTGTATATGCTCTGGCTTTCGTTTTGGCTCACGAAAATCGTGAATTGATTTAGAAATGTGGATTTACATTGAGACCTTAGGATGCCTCGGATATCCGATGATTTCCGATCCCATGCAAAATCCGTGTTTGGGTTTGATTTCAACTAGGAAGATCGTTAGAGGAAACCTGTTTTTTGTATTTATTCCACGCTTGACTAGATCATCGTGATAGCTAGTTTCGGAACTAGTCACCAAGCCGCTATATTTCGACTGCGCGCTATTTCAACGGATGAGCCTGTTTGTAGGCGGGATATCAGAACGTCAAACCGGATGAAATTTCAGTAGGTGATTATTTTTTCTAATCGAGTAAGAAAAAAAGTAGTTTTGCTAGCAAACTATTCAGAAGTTGAAATACAGTATTGATTGTTTAGCTCTGTTATGTTAACGTTTTAGGAAACCGTGAAAAAATCATGACCTGTAAACTGAGATTGTGCAAGTTTTTCTAAGTAAACAACAGTGACCAATGAAACGGGACGTTTTTAGCTTCTGACAATTACATTGTCCAGAGCTTGCGGCAACTAGCCAATCACCCGACGCGATACAATTTGTGAGAGGGATAAGGAAGAAACGGGTTTGAATTCAGCTATTGTTCTCTTTATTACAAAAGCGTAAGTTCTTCCACATTTTCCCTACTTTTCTTTACTTTAAACATAGTAAGCAAGAACTTTTCTCAAATACTTATGCATCCACAAACTGTATTAATTTGCTGTCCGAGATAAGTGGAGACCACTGAGCCAATAAGAAGCGGCATTCTATGGCAACCTCCCCTGAAAGACGTCACGGGACAACATTTTTGACGCGTTACGCCTGCGGGTTTGCGTTTGCGTAAGAAAGCGGCCAAAATAACAAGGCCCAATTTCTTTGTGCGCCTCCGGGAAGACCTTAATTAACAAAACGCTATCCCTTAGAATTAACGATTATCGTTAATTCTTGATTTGCTCTGAATTAACTATTATCGTTAATTTGGGGTACTGTCACAGGATCTCTTGCACAGCCCCAGGACTTGTGTGTAGATAAAAACGAAATTAATTAATTATAAGTTGCAATGGACTGGAATTTGAAACCTGACCTTCTGAGCTATAGGAACGGCTTCAGTCCGCTTCACCGTA
>BLAZ01000985.1:684041-689041 GCA_014633955.1 Acropora tenuis
AAACAACCAGAATCAAAGAAGAACCCGGAAATGAAAATGATTTGGAGCTATCGATTCCAATAGCTGGTAAACTGGAAACGACAAAGACACAACTCAGCCCTCCAAGTCTTTGTAAAAGTATCAGATAGTCCATACCTGCCGAAAATTTTCAAAGATCTTCGGGAGTAAGAAAAGATCATTTCAAACAGCATGGTTTGTACGCTTTCAGTGGTTGCGTAATGGCGAGAGAAGAGTTGCGACTTGCTGTCATACTTGCTTGAAAGCACTTCCGAGCGGAATGCAGATTTTATCTAATGCAGAACAAGCATTAACGAAAAATGGATTTTCCAACTGGAAAAATGCAATGGAGGAAAAGAGAGGATTTCAAAAGCACGAATCGTCTGATTCGCATATGGAGGCAAGATATGTCACGGCACCCGCAACAGTAATAGGTGATATTGGTGATTTACTATCTGAACGACAAACATAAGAAAAGAGCAAGAATAGAAGGATTTTGCTCTCAGTCCTGTCCAACATCCGATACTTCGCGCGTCAGGCTTTGCCATTAAGAGGGGGCTGCAAAACTGAGGCAATATCTGAGGAGAGCTCCAATTTATAATCAGCTGCTGAATCTACGGGCTCAAGAAATTCCAGAGATCTTTGAGTGGCTTCGGAAAAGAGATGAGAAACACACATCACTAGAGGTTCGGAATGAGCTGCTAGAGACAATGGCTCTTGGCATGATGCGACATATATCTGCAAACATTCAGAATGCGACGTTTTCCACGATCATGGCTGACGAAAAAGCAGATGTTTCTAGCAAGGGACAAATAGTTATTTGCATTCGGTGGATTGACGACTGTTTTGTGATAAACGAAGACAAAAATGGAAACGGAAATGGAAGCAAGAATCCAAGGTGTTAAAAGTATGATGACAACGTTCGATTTTTAATTTGGTCTTACCCTGGGATAGCAGCTCCTGAGGCAGACTGACAACCTAGGTATTCTTCCACCTCAGCTGCTCAAGGTAACAGACTTGCCCAGGATGTGGTAAAAACCTTACTGAAAGATTGGACTGGTACCTTATTTAGTCTTTTTTGGGCTCGAATCTTGCTTACGATTCTAAGTTAACTAGGAAGAGAAAAGCACCAGTCAGGCACGAATTTGGAGAACAGGACACCCGCCACTTTCCTGAAACGTCCAAAGACCATTATCAGACGAATCTTCTTTAATGATAGATACTGTAACGCAGGGTATCGCCACAAGATTTGAGCAAGAACACTTTAAAATCTACGTGAACATACAGGAGCTCTTATTGAAGTCTTTTGCCAGTGAGCGATGTGACACTGAGCTAGCCGAAGTGGTGAAAATGTTCAGCGAAAATTTGGATTCTTTCAAGTTAAAAGGACAACTTTTGCTTTTACCATAGACAACAGAGTCAATAGTATTTGACATGCACTTAAGAATTTGACGTCAATAATTTGATAACCTTCATGCAGTCCCTTCAGGCATATAGGCAAAATGTCTACTCTTGGAAAGCTGTTATATTACTCGTCATGTCAGCAACCAATGCCGTTGGATCATTTTCAGCTTTAAGGCTGGGTAAGACGTATTCGAGTTCAACAACAAGAGACTCTACATAGACTGAACCACTTCATGATGTTGTATGTTCACAAGAACAGAACAGATGCTCCGACCCTTGCAGACGTACTTAATGACTTCGTTGAGGAGAAAGAAAACCGAAAGCAATTGTTTGGCAAATTTTCTGCGAACGATATCCCAAACAAGTTTTGTATTTCGTCAAAGTCATTACAAACGGAAAATTAGAGACAAGAACAAAGGTATTGTAGGCAAATGTAGTGATCTGACATGTACCAAAAAGTAAGCCTTAACCGAGGGACCGAAGCGGGGCTGGGGGGAGGTGGAGTTAATGTGGGCCACTTGCTCAGCTCGCTTTATGCTTGCTACGGGCTTCGAGTTTCAGAAAACGGGAATTGGGCCTCAAACCTTGCTTCATTTCTTGGATAGAACTACAAAAATAAAATAATTTGAAATCCCACAACAATTGCGATCATTTTATACATTTAATACACATATTTTTTAATTCTCCACACATCCGCAACCCTCGGAGGATAGTGTTTATTCTAGGATCAAGTAACAGCGAAGTTGGAGGAAAAAAGGACGTGCAAGTTTTGTAAAGCAAGTTTTGAAAACTCCTTCTTTCCCTCCCCACTTGCTAGAGGAGAGTGTTCATTCTTAAAACAAGTAGCAAAGAAATAATCTAAAAGAAAAAAAACATACAAGCCTAGGAAAGCTCTAAGCTTGCACTTTTTTCAGCCAGGCAATAAAAACAAAATGCGGCAAGAAACGTCTGTAATGTAGTTATTGTAATGTAACTTCATGCAGCCCTTCTTTGCCCCCCCTGGCCCATACGTCTTCGTGCCCCCCCTCCCGGCTCATACATCTATTTTTGTCGTTGCTGAAACTCCTATTAGCAATGACGACGGTAACAACAAGGAAAACGTCACTTGAAAATAAACATTAATTTTTTGCGAAGCGGTGACAATTTTGCAATTATCGCATCTTGTTTGCATTCTACAATGTTGGCCAAGTACGGTACGCTAAAACTTGACTTTTATGCGTGCCGCTAAATTTAACATAGGCCATTAATGATTTGCAGTTGTATCTTGAAGTTGTCGTCAAATCATCAAATGTGGTAATTTCAAGTTGTTGTTCTACAGAGGACTGCATGAAATTGTTCCAAAGTGCGTGCCGAACGTGCAGCACGCTGATTTGTGCTCACTCGACCAATCAAATTCATAATGTGTAGCGTTATCGTTTTAATTCCCGCTGTTGATACTAAAGTTCACAATTGTCCACTTCGAAGTCGTCTATGCTTGACATCGCGGGACACCCTTTGTTTGTCTAAATGTGCAGATGCGTAACACTGATTTCATGATCATTAGTCGCAAAACTCCGGGGACGAAATAGGTGTTCCGCCAAAAGGTGAGAGATAATCCAAAGCCTTACAAGTTATATATCAAACCAGGAGCCTATCATAGGCTCCTGATCAAACACAAGGAAGAGTGTTTCATCAGATATCCAAACACTGAGAAGTGGGTTGAAGAAACGAGGCGAAGCCGAGTTTTTTTAACCAACTTCGAAGTGTCTGGATATCTATGAAACACTCTTTCGAGACATATATCTGTGTCTGGATATCTATGAAAACATCTATGAAACACTCTTTCGAGTGTTTGAGATAGCTTCTCAAAGCATTAATAACTCAATTCAAAGCAAAAGTTCACAGAATTTATTGATAATTAGGAATACATATCCAAACTTCCTTTATGGTAGTGATTGCTTTTATTTTCTCCTTATGAATTATTCATGAATTTGAGAAAAATTCTTATCAACAATTCACAAAAATGAATCGCAGCTTGCTTTGTCAAATTTGATGACAGGAAATTAAAAATTCACAACCCATAACTAGAACGAGCAAGAAAGATAAGAATATTAATGATGTAACGTGTTTACAAAGCACGACCCACGCCCTTGTTAATTCACCACGGGAACTCAAAATCCATCCCTTGCTGTCCTGTGAGTTCAGGTGCCCCACACACTGTCACAGTGGTCAGAACAATTTTTGCGGACTCCTTTTCTCAGGTATGTTGCTCTGTTTCATACGCTTGCTTTATCATATATTATTATTGTTTCCGCGGAGATTTTAGGACTTTTTTCCCCTGTAATTCGTGGAAGCATCTAATTATGTTATAAAGACGCTGTTTTTTAAGCATCTCGAAAGAGTGGTCAACCACCTCAAGAGGTAAGCTTCGCGTTTTAGACAAACGTTATAAACGATAGAAATTTAGGCCTTGTTCTAAGCTAAAGCAATCACATGAAAGTTTGCTCGGATTCTAACAAATTAAAGAGAGTTTTGATAAAAAGCAAATTTTCTTGTTTACAGAAACCCATGGATGCTCTAAAAAAAACTTGCATGATTACTGTTTGTTATCTCGTGTTTTGTTTGAACTTTATTGGCTCGACTTCAAGGGGGCTTTTGATGAGTTCTCTGTTATCACCACTTCAAGGTGCACAAATTTCAAACATCAACAAAGCTCATGCAAGTAATTTCTTTGTTAGAAACTTACTAGTTTCATTGAAACAAGAATCTGTAATCCTTCTCAATTTAAATTTTTTTCTTGACTCTCTTCTCAGATTTATCCTCAGCCTGTGACGCAGGCAGACAGACTAAACCACAGGTTAAGTCTGTCAGTCCAATTTTCGCAAATGCGTGAGGTCCGGCATCATGCAAGATATTTTTTTATGACATTGAACACAAAAAATTAAAAACAAGTGACTTCCGTTTTTATATGCTCTGGCTTTCGTTTCGGCTCACGAAAATCGTGAATTGATTTAGAAATGTGGATTTACATTGAGACCTTATAGGATGCCTCGGATATCCGATGATTTCCGATCCCATGCAAAATCCGTGTTTGGGTTTGATTTCAACTAGGAAGATCGTTAGAGGAAACCTGTTTTTTGTATTTATTCCACGCTTGACTAGATCATCGTGATAGCTGGTTTCGGAACTAGTCACCAAGCCGCTATATTTCGACTGCGCGCTATTTCAACGGATGAGCCTGTTTGTAGGCGGGATATCAGAACGTCAAACCGGATGAAATTTCAGTAGCTGGTTATTTTTTCTAATCGAGTAAGAAAAAAAGTAGTTTTGCTAGCAAACTATCATGAGAAGTTGAAATACAGTATTGATTGTTTAGCTCTGTTATGTTAACGTCTTAGGAAACCGTGAAAAAATCATGACCTGCATACTGAGATTGTGCGTTTTTCTAAGTAAACAACAGTGACCAATGAAACGGGACGTTTTTAGCTTACATTCTCCAGAGCTTGTGGCAACTAGCCAATCACCCGACACGATACAATTTGGGAGAGGGATAAGGAAGAAACGGGTTTGAATTCAGCTATTGTTCTCTTTATTACAAAAGCGTAAGTTCTTCCACATTT
>BLAZ01000985.1:693912-696412 GCA_014633955.1 Acropora tenuis
AGTTCCGAAAGCTTTCAAACTTAGCTCCAATCTCCGACCCACACGGCAACGTATAAATAATATCTCAAACAAAGCCTTCGACATCTGCCAGGGAAATCTGTTACTTTTCAAACCACACTACTAATTCTAACCCCTTATATGTCTTCTTACCACTGCGCATACCTCAGTATTCATTTATTTTCTTTCTCATCTCTTCATTGCAAAAGACTTGTGGAAGGAAGATCTTTGAAGCCGTCTGGGATAAAGGTCAAGGTGGCTTCCGGAAAAAAAAGCTTTGGAGCAATTTTTTTGTTGCTTATAGGTACCAATATGCCACAAACTGGTCTCCTTTTGACTTGAACTTTTAACAATTCGATGTGATGTGAACTACACGGCATTTTAATTGCAATTTAATGGCATTAGGTCATGCAACGATTTCTTCTCCGTTTGTCAGAAGGCTTACTAACAAGTCAAGTGAACAGGAACTTACACCGGTAGATTTTTGACCATTTTTAACAGGAGGGCTTCGAGAAAAGAAAAATTAAATTCGGTTTAATTTGGGGAGAATATTCCTCTTACAAGTATAATTTGCGTGAGGGAATAAGTCGTGTGACTGATGATCTCAGACTTAACTTTCATTGAGTTGCGTGGTAAGAACAAATATGGGGGCGTCGGATCAAACAGATTGCGAGTTTCAAGACATTTCTAGCTAGTTTTGTTGTAACTGTGGGGATAACCTCGATGAAAGAGCCTGCGTTTTGTTTTGTTTATGTTTTTTTTTTCTGTCTTGTTTTGTTTTCGTTACACTGCACTACGGTTGGGTTGTTGCTTTATGTTTGCTTAGCTTTTTTGCTTTCTTTGCTTTATGTCATCGGTGAACATGACAGGTGCTTACACCGAAGATGAGCCGTAACTGAGCCAGAGACCGACTGGGAAAATAAGCTGAGGAAAAGCCGCCAACAAACATGACTTGTGTTCACTTTCTGTTTTCTGCTTGAAATCGTTGAGAATATCTTGGAGATGAAGCACGAGTTGAGAGTACAATGCAACAACTGAACAGTCCGGTCCCACGCTGATTCCGGGCAATTGGAAGTTTGTTTAAATATGCTCTTAATCATAGATTGAGGGTGTTTCGGAGTGTTTTTGCAGAGCTCATGCATCCGACCACCTAAAATGGGCGAATGATAACACAAAACAAATACTTCAGCGCGTGCAAAAACTCTTATGCCCCCCAAAGACGGACCGCGGTGGAAATCACTACCGGGCGGAATTAAAAGACAATTCTTCAGGAAGGCCGCCCCGGGGTAAAAAATAAGGTCATCAGACAAGATAACTTTCCGTGAATGGAAAGTTGTTCTCTTGGTGTTTTAGCGAGAAAAAGGAGCAAAATGGAAAGCAGTTGCGGAAACTTCACACACTTCATAAAAGGGAAAGTTAAATTGTAAACTACGAACAGTAATAATTCAAGGCACTTGTTATCAATGCAGTCCGTAAAATCGAGGTAGTCATAAAGCCTCCAAGAATTCAAATTTTAAGGCAACCGAAAGTAAACGAAACAGGCTTCGTGCATAGGAAATATGCATGATCTCCTTTTCTTTATTTAATTTGCTTTCTTTTTTCTTCTTTTTCCCCTTTCAGCAAATAGCGTGTGGTAGGATATTTTTGCGGCGAGCTTATTTTTGCGGATTACGTCTTAAAGAAACTAAGTATTCAATTGTATTGAATGTTTCTTTTTCTCTGCAAGGAAATTGGAAAAGGATAAGTAGATGCAGGGATTGTTCTCTGTGGTTTTGAGAAAGCTGCGCTAAATTGGGACATTTTCGTTTCTATTTGCAGCATATGAAACCTGATTCCTCCTATAAACTTGTACGACCCTCATTACCGATAGTCACGTTGTATCGGTTTGTGGGTACGGTGTTTCTGTAGTGGAGTGCATTAGCCCTAGTGAACTATCTGAAGCCCGAATACGAAAGATTTTCGAACAGATCTGCAGGGGGCCGTTTATCGAAAGACCCGCTAACTTATCGGTCCCGAAAAGCAATTCTAGAAACTGTGATCCGCTTGCCGTGAAAAGCTGCTCTTTTAATATGTTTCAGATGTAAAGAAAGGCAAAGAACCTGCCAAGTTTCAGAGCTTGAAACGTCTTCTTATTAAAGATGCAAAGGGATTTATGTCACCCGAAAAGTTTCGGGACGTTGAAGAAACAGGCCTTTGGTCCTGGAAAGCCATTCGGGTGCAAAATAACGTCATCAGAGATGATAATTTTTGGCGAATACAGACATTTTGCAGTTATTCTAAACTCAAGACTTTCCGGTAAGTGTTCCTGCGAGAAAACTGATGATCAACAAGGAAGCCAGTCATAACTTAATACAGTTAGCCAGTTAGCAAAAGAGAAAATAAGATTGTATGCTGAGAGTAACAAAATAATACAAAAAAAGCCCACTCGTTTTCAACGTGTTCTGAAAAAGAGGAGGGGAGAAAACCCTTCAAACTTACAAAACGGCCAATAAAAACAAAATTA
>BLAZ01000988.1:30685-33185 GCA_014633955.1 Acropora tenuis
ATAAAGCATAATTGGGGTGCGATGGCTGATGCAGCTTCTTTAAGAACTCGCATTGGAATAAAGTCTGGTCCTGTTACTTTGGATGGATTGATTCTCTGGAGTAATTTGGTAACACCATCAAAGTCTATTATAATACTTGGCATGTCCGGAATATCGCTATAACCCAAAGTTGGTAATATAGGGTTTTCATCTGTAAAGACACTGTTGTACTGTTTATTAAGAATATCTGCCTTATGTTTTGAATCAGTGATTTCCTTCCCGTCAGATTTAAGAATAGGGATTCCAGAAAAGTCTTTACGTTTAGCTTTGATGTACTGCCAGAAGCGTTTAGTTATGCTGGGTTTGGTATTCTCACTAGTGACGTCATCCCCAATGTCTAAGAGTTTGTTGATGTAGTTTTGGTGAGCTTTTCCGATTTCATTATGTACCACTTTTCGAAGATCTTTAAATTTGCGCCAATCTTCTTCATTATTGCTGTGTCTGGCAGCATTGTAACGTCGCTGCTTTTGGCGAATAAGACGTTTAATGCGTGAATTAAGCCATGAAGTGGACTTTTTCTTGTTGAGGGTCTTTTGGGGAATATGTTTCTTAACAGTATCAAAGATTATAGATTTGAACTGAGTCCAATTTTCTTCGACCGATTCGTAGAAGGGTCTGACGCTTGGAATGATGTTCATGGATTCCTTAATTGTTCCTGCAGCCCTTCCATATATTCACGTTTGTATAAGTAGACAGATCTCGGTAGATTTAAAGGGGGGCTTGATCTTGAAGTTAATGTCACAGACTACTGCACTGTGGTCACTCATACCTGGGACAACATATTATGTGCCTTCAATAAGGTCTGGGTGAGTGGTAAACACCAGGTTTAGTATGTTATTATGACGGGTGGATTCTACTACTTGTGTGAGACTAAATTCATCCACAATACCCAGCATTTTTTCACTAATCTAATTTGCATATTGAGGACTTCTTCTGATAGATTTATCCCTCCAACTTACATCTGGTAGACTGAAATCACCTCCAAGTATGACATATTTACTGTTTAATCCATTGAGCTCTTTTAGCAGACAATATAGATTAAGTTGAAATGTTTGGCCTGCTAAAGTGTACAATAAATTAACTCGGGTCCAAAATGAAATTAAGTTTTAGCTTAGGGCACTCATTTTAACCTTTCTAAACTTTACAACTTCATAATGTATGAGAAATGTTACCCAAATTTTACTTACTACATGAGACGTGCTGTCTTTAAGCTTACTATTAATTACCAAAATATTTGCTTAAAATACTGAACTGACCACTCCACTTTAATTATAAGCTTTCATATTGTAAAGTTCTCTCCCACAGTGAAAGACGAAGTATTTTTTCATTTTTATTCAGTTCATTTTCTAGTACTTAAAAGTTCATTTTCTAGTACTTAATAGTGAAGACTTATTTACACAGCCTCTGCCATGTTCAATGCCATGAAAATAATTTTAGTAGTGTCTCAGAGATTTACTTCATTTCAACATGCTCAAAATGAGGTATAACAGCCCAACTTTTGAATGAAAAGGAAAATAAAGGTTTGGTACTGTGTTCCTTTGGAATGATCTGGATCAAGATCAATGATCCAAAATCACTCAGATAACATTTTTATGGCATCATCCTTTCCCAGAGAGAATTGCATCAGTTCCTTTGCAATACCATAATCCAAGTGATATTTAACCATGATCCATAGCAATTCCTAAAGGAACACTGCAACTGACACCGTCAGTAATAATTACATGTGAAGGGTTGAGAGTACAAACATCTTATCTAAGATTTTGCGGTATTTTTTTTCTTCTTAAATTACCACAAGCAGGTACAGTTACTTTATTTGATGTGTCAGCCATGATACTATCCGTTGAATAGTTCACAAAAGTGAAGGAGCAAATATTATTAGTGAGGAGACTATTCAGTGGCGGATCCAGCGCCCAAGGAGGGGGGAGGGGATTTTTGGAGATGTTGAAACAAAATTGATTTGCGAGTATCGCTTGCCCTGTCGGCTTTTCTTCCTTCTGCGTTTTTTCATTATTATTTTTTTGCCAAAATAAGGGGGGCCCCAGACCCCCCAGGCCTCTCCCCTAGATCTGCCACTGCTATTGCTGTTAAACAAAAATAAGTAATTCCTCTACTTTATCAACACTGATTATGCCAACCATGGCACCAAGTTGACCATGTAAGTGGCCACCTATGACTATAATGTTGTTGTTTTGTCCAACCAGGCTGATAGTCATGCCATTCATGATTACAACAGCATCAAGATTACCTTCTTTGGTGAGCCGTTTTAAATAAAATCCCAGAGAACTGTGAGGTACCATTGGATATTCATTCAGGATGGAGAGGGCAAAGAAGGCTTCAAGTTGTACATTGCCAGTAATAAGACCCAGAAAAGGAATTGTTACCTCTTGGACACTGAAGTATCGCCCTATTCCTGTTATAATACTGTCATGGGTGTGGTTTCCAAGAGAAATACAGTTAATAA
>BLAZ01000988.1:48185-52948 GCA_014633955.1 Acropora tenuis
AGACAAGTAAAGATAGCTCCAAAGCGTTTAACCATGCTTCTCTTCTGACGGACAAAGAAGGGACCAAAATAATCAATTCCCACACAAGTGAAGGGGGGTTGATCTGGGGTTACTCAAGGGCGTGGCAAATCGGCCATCTTCTGCTCTCCAACAGCGCCCTGACGCCGTCTACAACTAAAGCATGATGCAAGTACCCTTCGCACGGTAGAATTGGCCTCTCAAGAGGGACAGAACGTATTCTCTGCCTGAGTAACGACTCTTCTGGTGAAAATGCTGGATCAGAAGCCGAGCAAGAGGAGAATCTTTGGCGATAATTATCTGGTGCTTTAAGTCATCATGAAGAGGTGCTCTACTTAGACGTCCACCAACACGAAGAAGACCTTTCACCAAGATCGGGTCCAATTTTGCGATCACGCTTGACTTCTTGACACAATTTCCTTTATCGATGGCTCTTCTCTCTTCTGCGAAGGAACGACTCTGGTCAAACATGATTACTTCTCTCTCTGCATCGTTTATCTCTGAACAGGTCAAAGGCTCCAAACTGACTACATGGGAACCTCCGTCAAAACCGTCATGCGTAGACATCCGTCTCCTGGTAATAAATCTCCTTTGGCACCGAAGACAAAGCGCGATGAACTTCAACAACTTGAGCCATGATGAGAACCGCTGGACTACAGCAATGACATTGGACTGGATTTTGCTTGGATGCACGTCGACAACAAAGGATTTAGACTCTCGTTTCACCTCGGGGTCGTTACCAGACAGCTCTGTACTGACCTTTATCCAACGGTCAATTTGGATGAACGCATCTGCAGAACTTCCTCGTGAGGCATCGTCGGCTGGGTTAGACTTAGATTCTACGTATCTCCATTGTGAGGGACTTGAATCTTCTCTAATGATAGCAACACGATTAGCGACGAATGTGTGGAAGCGTTTAGACTCATTCGCAATGTAGCGCAAGACAGTCATGCTGTCAGTCCAAAAGATGATTTTATCTGTTGGGATTTCCAGCTCATTCTTCAACAGCTTGTTTAAGCGAACTGACACAGTTGCGGCTGCTAAATCCAGTCTTGGAATACTCATCTGCTTTAAAGGGGCAAGGCGGGATTTTCCAATCAGGAAGGAGCAATGAGCCTGACCATCTGAATCGACTCGCCGAAGATATGAGACAGCTCCATAAGCGTACTGGGAAGCATCGCAGAAGTGATGAATTTCAGTGGTAACTACTTTTCCCAGATGGGCTCCCTTAACACATCTGTTCACTGAAAGTTGAGAAAGCTTCGGCAGATCAGCAAGCCACACCTGCCATTGAGATAACTGTAAACTCGGAATATCATCGTCCCAACCGAGGCCTTTCCTGCATAAGTCCTGAAGGAGAAGCTTTGCTGGAAGAACGAAAGGTGCTGCCATGCCGAGCGGATCGTAGACCGAACTAACGACCGAGAGAATCCCACGTCTGGTACAAGGTTTTTCCTTAATGTGCACTTTGAAACCGAACGCATCCGTCTCGACAAACCATGACACACCCAAAGCTCTCTCTGTAGGGAGCATATCGCATTCAAGATTAAGCTCCTTCACGTCCTTGGCTCTTTCTTCCGGTGGAATGGACTCTAAGACTTGTCGATCATTGCTCGCCCATTTAGTCAGATTGAATCCACCAATCAGCATAAGTTTACGTAGATCAGCCACATGCTTGATTGCTGTAGAACTCGACGATAAGGACTTCAGACAGTCGTCTACATAGAAATTCCTCAAGATCGTATTAGCCACGTCGGGTGAGAATTCGTGCTTGTGGTCTTCTGCATTTCGTCGCATAGCGAAATTGGCACAACTCGGCGACGAGACAGCGCCGAAAAGATGAACGGTCATCCGGTACTCTTTCAGCTTCTTGGTGAAGTCACCCTTTGGCCACCAGAGGAATCGCAGGAGATCTCTATCTTCCTCCGGAACGCGCACCTGGTGAAACATTGATTGAACGTCAGCCATTACTGCCACTGGATCCTGGCGAAAACGAATCAACACACCAACAAGACTGTTGGTTAAGTCTGGCCCTTGGGACAGCTCGTTGTTGAGTGAAGTCCCATGAAACTTGGCGGAACAGTTGAAAACCACGCGTATTTTATCCGGCTTTTTGTGGTGATAGACACCGTGGTGTGCAATAAACCACACCCTGCCATCCGATCTGTCGAGAACATTCTGGGGTACTTCCTCTGCATAACCTGCACTGATAACCTCTTCAAGGAAAGCAGCATAGTCCTCATGAAGCTTCATATCACTGGAAAACTTGCGTTTGAGGTAAGAGGCACTTCGTTCAACTTGACTCCTATTTGCTGGCATTTTCACGTTGCTGTTCCTTAAAGGTAGAGAAACGTGGTAATGACCATCTGGACACTGCACAACCGAGTCCGCTACAATATTTATGAACTTAAGGTCATCCCTTGATATACTTATACCATCGGAGTAAGGTGCATCCACGAGATCAGTACAGACTGCACACATAGGATGAGTCTCCATGGACGTAACAAAGAAACTAGAGCAAGGTACATACTTCTGCTTTCTCCCAGTTGGACCATTAATAACCCTGCCGAGATCAACTCTGGTAGCATAAGGACCTCCATCGGCAGCAGGAATTATTTCTCTCGGCTGTAAGGCTTGGGGAACATCGGCTCCAATCAGTAAATCCACTCCAGAATTCAGATCAGTTAAGAATACATGGCCAGTAATTAAGGTGCAACCATCGTTCGACATCCTCTTGCTTCGGGATTTCGTCCCTACCTACAGGCATAGCGGGTCTGGAAAGTACTTCAGGCAGGAGGATGGCAACATTTTCATCTAGATCAGATACCATCAGGTCGTTAACAATAACGGTATCAACATCTTTACTGCTATCCATGGTGGTCAGCTTCAGTCTTGTCTTCTTGCCGACGACCATCAGACGCTCCATCAGGCTGGCTGAGCAAAAGGTAGAATTGGAACCATTGTCCAACAACGCATAAGTTTCAATGCACAGAGGACTTCCTTTAACTTTAACCTTGACAGCCACTATAGGCAAAGCAGTAACGGGGGAACCTTCCATCGTGGTTAAGCCACAGAAGTGATCACCAATGCTCTGTTTCGTGTTCTGGGCAGTGTTCCACTGGCTGTTCAGAGATTGAGGTCTGCCTTCTCCACCCTTAGTTACAACAAAGCTTTGTTGTGATCCGTCTTCAACAACAACTTCCGAGGTTCTTGGATGCAAAACAGTGGCATGTTTCCTATCACAGTGATTACAGGGTTTTTTCTTGTTGCAACCTTTGGACTGGTGGCCGCCATTCAAGCAAGAAAAGCAAAGCCTCTGCTTCATCACGAAGTCACGCTGAGCAGCATCGGACACTTTAGCGAAACTGGAACATTCGGCGAGAGTATGATCTGCATTGCAAAAGAGGCACTTCTTCTGGGAAGGGTTGGCTGAATTGGACGAATCTTGACTGGATATATTGGAAGGCTTCTTGTCAGTAATGGTAACGAAGGCAATCTGCTTGTCACCACGCTTCTCAGATTTAGATCTCTGACCTCTGTCTCTGTTATTCGTCCTTTCCTTTTCTAAGAAAGGGAGTCTGCCAAAAACTGGACTGGACAGGGCACGCGCCTTCTGCTCAACAAACAGAGAAATGTCATCAATACAAATGTCTCTCCCCTCGGCGTCAAGGATTCTGTCAGCGATGTCGCGCCAACTAACCTGCAGCTTCGGAGGAAGTCGCTCGACAATCTTCCGCATACAATCCGGACTTTCAAACTTGCTGGAGTAACCAATAGCTTTAAGAGTATTCGTACAACTGACCAGCAAAGTGGCGTAACTTTCTAGAGCTTCGGCGTCTTCGGCCTTAATAGCAGGACCATTTGTCACTTTATCAACATATGCCATTGCAATTTTATGCTTCTGAACGAATTTACTCTCCAAAAGCTTCCTTGCCTTTAGGTAACCTGCCTCAGCGTTCATGTAAAGACAGCTGCGTACCAACTCCTGTGGTCTGCCAGCCGTATGCTGTTCCAGGTAATAGAGTCTTCCGGCATAATCTGACTCTCTAGTCTCAATCACAGTTTCAAAGGCACGAATAAAGGTACAATAATCCAGCGGGCTCCCACTAAACACGGGCACACGTCTCCTTGGGAGCGTAACCAATCGTTTACCGTTCGACAAAAGAAATCCAAACTGAACTCAATTTCAGCGAAATAGACCTCTGATTCCTGCCTTTGAGCTTCGTCAGTCAATACCGCATGATGCGCGTGCTGAGCTTCAGCAAACTTACGAAACAACGACGTAATCTCCGGCAGCTTTATTTTCACTGCTTCCAAGTTGCTTTCATCCGTCAGAAGGTTGTCAATCTCTCTACGCTTAGCAGATAAAAAAGATAACACTCCTCCTCTCTTCTTTCTTAGTTCTCGAATTCGTTCAAGTGACGCTCCTTCGTGATCCAAAGAAGAGTTAGGTTTACGAACGCGTGCACTCGTGCGTTGAACAGGTTGACCGCTCTTCCCGGCAGAATTTAAAAAATTAACATCCGCTGCGTCGGAAGACATCATGATGGACCATACCCAGAAACCCGATTCGTCTTTTACGATAAAGTCGCACACGCTTTTTACTGATCTCAAAAGAAACACGGTAAAAGACCAATGTGCCAAACCAAAGACGAACCGATAAGAACCAAAGATAAGATAACATAAGATAACCGATAAGAACCAAAAGGAACTCCTACAACGCAACTAAACTGACATGAATTACT
>BLAZ01000988.1:171497-176497 GCA_014633955.1 Acropora tenuis
TAGAATTACCATTTGCAGCTGCTACCGTTATCAGTTTTTTTGGATGACGCGATAGATTCTATGAGAAACGCTCCATTGACAATCCAGCTGGTGCAAGTCATGGTCGAGTAACAGATTCAGTGAACACTTTAATGCAAACCCTTCTTGACGCCTCAAATAAAATTTAAGGAGCAGTAAGGTATAGGAAAGGCGAGGATGCCCTAGAATTTTGTAGTGTTTGCATCATTGCTTGGAAAAATCATGTTTCTCCGGGTAAACTTCGAACTCCACCAAATCATGTTTCTCCGGGTAAACTTCTGGTGGCGGTCATATTTTGCACTTTTATCCCAGCCTGCTGTTCTCAATGTCGATAACCCAGCTTCGATTCTGGTCCGACAGTATGAACGTTGTGTTTTTCCTCAGGTAGGGCAAGCAGTATCGTCACGTTGCTGCACACAGGAGCGGAGAAATGCATAGGCATTAGGATTAGGGTAATGGCAACATGTTGCAACCAGAGAGGACACCTCTGACGAGCCTCCACAGCTTCATTTCCTAAAAGAAAGGCTCAGATTGCGGAAGATCCTAAGTTGAACAGAGAAGCGAGGAGAAAAATTTCGTCTACGCCAACGTTGAACCTTACGTTAGCCTTAGGGTCAGAGGTTCGGAGACCACCCTTCAAGCTTATTGCGTTGTTTCTCGTGGGTATAAAAGCTCTTCCACAATTGCAGAATTCCAGTCAGGAAAAGATGTCTGGACCGATGTGTTCAGAAGAAGTAGAAAACACTACTCAAATGCCATTCGTTCGAGAGGCACAACCAACAGATTTTGCTGAGAAATAACCTTACCTTCAATGACACCGATCCACTTCAAAGAGGAGCCATTTGATAAAGTTGGCGCCCTGATTAGATGAAGACAGCCTTATTCGCTGTGATGGATGCCTAAATGTTGCGAATTTCCTGCTCGCGATATGCCTTCTCCCATTATTTTGAAGGAGGCACGATAAAGGCTACCGCAAAACATTATCTCGAGGCTAGGCATCACGTCGAAGAAATAAATCAAGTCGTTGCAAACAAGAAAACCAAAAGACCGGCTAACCTCATAAGCCATAAGGTCGCACATTGCGTTGCACTTGCATTTCCTAGCGCGCGCTTATTTGCATGCCTCCACATCTTGATGCTTTTACAAGATCGTGTGAAATCACGCTGCTTACAAACAACCTTGGACTACATCAATGAATTCACGAGAAATAAAAGAAAATGTCAAAATTCCTTGGAGGCGTAAAGGTAGAAGTTTAACAACAATAAGATAAATTAACAAGCAAGAAAGATATTCTAGTTACAGAAAAACATAGGCTGGTTAGTTCAACACATACATTACAAGATACAATTTTCAAGTTATTGATCACAATCAGCCGTGGTTGCAGGCTTAAGTATAGGTGCCACGCACGCGTCACTTCGACAGTGGATCTCAGAACACACTCATGCCTTGAAATTTAGTTGAAAACGGTAGAGCCCAACCATTTTGAAAAAGAGATTATGCATGGACTTTAAAAGGGAACTAAAGTTGTGTTCCAAGTAGTTAGGGTCTGTCTGATTGTTGAGGAAGAAGAAAATTGAGATTAACGCTGTAGTGTCCCCTGTAATAGCACCACTTATACACACCCACTTCGTTTGGCAGATGTAGTGAGGAAAAAGGGTCCATGATTCGTCATTGCGCTAAATTAAATCTGCGCCTGGCTAAAAGTAAGATATTTTCTTACTTTTATCACCTGAGGAAATATTCATGTGAAAGAAAGAGAAAACTGCTCTAGAAACCATCGCAAATACAAATAATTTGGCACGTGAACGAACATGCCAAATAATCTCAAGAAACAAATTGCATTGTAATACTTCATTCTTCTTCACAAGCAGGGTAGCTAAGGATTGTTATTGTCGCGGCCACTTGCTCGGAGTTTTTCTTCCTTCTGGGAATCATATAACAATGGAACCCTTATACTTACTACTTTTTTAAACTGCATACAAGGAAAGGAAATTAGCTAGTTATAGGATGGAACTGGATTTTTTATCTTCCTGTTACTTCAGCATCAAATATTGGCTTTTGGAACATGTTTCAGTATGCTTTTTGACAAAGATCACCTTCTCTTTTTATTTGAAATTTAGAATTTGTTCCTTGATTTAAAGTTATCCATATACATACATATACTACACTCATCTCCTGATTCATTAGATTATGCAATAAGCTACATTCTACGTGCGTTTTAATTGGTTGCTATCTAAGATCTATTGGAGGATGGTACATCAATGATGCCACGTTAACTTGTTCACTTTATTATATTTAACTAATAGATTCCATGTAGCCGTGCGTCTGTTCAGCACTAGATCACAGAGGTCGCTTTTTTTTGGAGATTCCAATTACCTTTCTATATTGTGGTACTCTTTTGGGAATATGACCTTCTGAACGGCACGATTCCCCCTAGTTTTGCGTCGTTCTTGATACATCCTCGGAGGGTTTATAGCGTTATTCAAATATTGTGTAATATCATGAATTTTGGGTCCCTCCGATTAAATTGAAATTGAAGTCAGTTCTAGGTTCATTATTATTCCCTATTTTTCTGTAGCTGTTTTGCGGTTGAAGGATCCAGCCATTTTGGACAACTTCGTGTCTCCAATCTGCCTACTTCCGAGTGGCTTTCAATTTCCACCCGGCAAGGAATGTTACGTAACCGGCTGGGGTCACACAAGTTGGAGAGGGCCAAAACCTGACATTTTGAGAGAGGCTGCAGTAAAGCTTGTAAATCAAGAAAAGTGCAATCATGAAAAGTCATATGGAGGTGCCGTTCACAACCGATCACTTTGTGCAGGCTTTGACGAGGGCGGCGTCGATGCTTGCCAATACGACAGTGGAGGGCCACTAGCTTGTGAACTTGTTGGAAAGTGGTATTTGACTGGTGTTGTATCCTGGGGTCATAACTGTGGGTATCCTCACAAGTATGGAGTTTATGCTGACATGCAAATCATGCAAGGATGGGTCAAAAAAGTTACAGGTCAAGATGAAACTAAGAAAATTTAAGCTTATTTCATGAATGTAACCAACTTCGCCCACTCAAACCAAATCAAAATGTCTCAACGTGCATTGAATTATTCTCTGAAGAACGCAATTACAAAGGAATTACAAAGGAATGTATAACATACGGCAATAAACTTTTAATATTCATTGTGGCATCGCCGTTCCTTTCCTTACCTAGAGCACGTGGCCATGGCCGTATATGGTCTAACCAAATATAGCACTACTAATTAGACTGCGCATTGGTAGTGCTTGTCCTCGTTCGGCACCGTGAACTTCTTTTAAAACTCCAAAACGTATTGCAAAACAAATAAAATCCTCCCAAGAAAAATAAGCATGTTTTCTGAGCATCTAGATTAACTGTGTCGTTAAATTGGAAACGAACCTTAGGTATCATGCAGCCTATTCTTAATTCAGTTCCCTCAACAGGCAGTATTGAAATTGAAAATAATGGTTAACGTTGAAGGCCACTGTCACCGATCATACGTCGTTTCAGAAATGTATTCATTGGGACATAAGGCCGTGATGAAAGAATAATACTGATAGCATCAACCCTTAACCCCTGAACGGTTTCTGATTGAACTTCTCTCCACGCAATTTCTAAAGACTCTCATGTTTGTCTTGCGCGATTTTCGTCATTTCTCTTTGCATTGAGCTTCAATGTTTCGTTTAGTATGGTTATGAGATATCTAGCTTGAAGTCAGCGTTAGATAGGCTTCATTGTTGATTACGTACTTTAATAAATTTTAAGGAAGTATCGAAAACTGAATTCATTTGCTTAACAAATTATTTAATCGGAGAATGTGGCGTGTTATCTTGGTTTGTGTCAGTGGTTGAGGCATCAGCATTTGTATAATTTGTATTTTTTTCAGTTGTTACAGGATTTTAAGTGGAATAAGTGCGTCAAAAATTAATACTTGGATGCTGTGTTATAACGTTTCAGTCAACAGGCAGTGTTAGTGACACTGTCAGTAGTGCGCGTGCACGTTTTATCATCCTCATGTCTTTCGTTTGGTCCGCCATTGTGCTATGTCATCGGTTCGTTATAAAAATGTCTTCAGTTCCGCTGTTATGTCACAGGTTCCTTGCTTGTCCTTTCAACATTGGTGTCGTGGTATTGACTACCAATACACGTTCTCGAGGACCTGAAAGCCGTCTCGCCAACCCAAGAAACAACGAGTTTACCTATCCCATGGCCAATTGCTCCAAAGGCAGCTCTGAGTGGCTCTAAGCAGTCATCTTCACTGAGGGGAAGTATCACTTCTGATCAGTGTTCTTTATTGTTAAACTGAGCATGAATTCCAATAGAGCTCCAAAGCAATGGTCCCTGACAAAGAACGAATTCGAAAGTATCACAGCATTCGAAGCTTGGAGGCAAAATCTCCAGCATTCGTTCTCATTGCAAGCTAAACTTGACCCCCTTCTAGCAGATAATTTTACGTGGTAGAAGGAGTCGCCCACTCTCTGTCCCTAGATGGAAGAGATCCCTACACTTGCCGTAGAAACGCATGTCAGAAGAGTTAACACCTGGATTTCATCCTAGGCCAAACCGATAACCCGTCGACGTCTGTTGATTCCATTTGGTAAGCAATAAGAACCCATTATGGTTTCCGGTCTACTAGAGCCTATCTTTTTATAAAAATGACGACACATTTGTCGTTCAACGACCATCATCAGTTGAAAGTAGAATTACTTGAAGCCACATTTAAATTTATAATATAATGCTAAACAAAGATAAATAACAAAGTGAAATGAACTATTGAATCTAACAGAATAGCCAAAGGTAACAAAAGAGTGTACAATATTGACGTGCCTACCTTTTACACCGTCTCTAGTATAAAAAGGTCTAAATACTACCAACAGTTAATGTGTTTCACTGAAGAAAATCGGCTTGTTACCAACAGTAGTATGCTGAGATTCTACGGTGTTTATCATATGAAAACATTTCAGATTCTTAA
>BLAZ01000988.1:217424-219557 GCA_014633955.1 Acropora tenuis
AATTACGTTGCCGGGAAGCCTTAAGTGGGTAGAGGGCCCAGGCAAACACATTGAAAGAAGAAGGGAAACTGCTTCCCTTCTATCCAAATGAAAATTTCTATGCTGGAAAGTAACGTCTTATCTAGTTTTTACGTACCTTACTTACTTTGCATTTTTTATGTTGTCATAAGCCGTTATGTTATGTTGTTATATTACTCTTTTCAAGATGAAAACAAGTAAAATAGAAAAAAATAATATGTGTTCCTTTCCGTACACCATTAGCTAATTTTCATGATTTAAATTAAAATGCATTTACATTTGTAATGTTATAGTATTGACATTTATTGAGGGAACTGCTATGTACAAAAGTTGAAATTGTGAAATGTAACAGTTGTAAAGTGTTAAAGATAAAGTGTTAACTATTAAACGTACTAAGTGAAATATACCTCAATTTTTATACCTTTTTGCATGCTCACCGCACACACCACTCATGTCGCCACGTCATACATCAAGCGCGCGCGCTTAGCCAGAGAAATATTAGGGAGTATACGTAGGGCTTGCTACCACTTGCGTTAACATCACGTGCAGTTTACTGGCTTAAAGAAGCATTGTCACGAGTTATAAGTAATTTTTTTCAATGTGCAGAATTACCTTTAAATTGCTAAGTTAGAAAAATGCCAACGAAGGGATGAACCAAAACGGTACGATGATGATTAGGGATGGTGATGATTAACACGGATTACAAACGACGAAATTGAAAAATTAAGGCTTTTTTGGTCAAGGAGCACGGTCCGTGACATAGCACCTTTAAATTGTTGTTAACCCCTCTTTTCTTTTCATGGATCATTTAAATTTCCTATCCTGATGTTCTCCAGAAAAAAAAAAAGAAACACTCTGTTCGTGAGAACTTACAAACATTTTCTCCTTTTCTATTCTCCTGCGACCGAAGTTTCCCTCGATTGTGAAAGGGCAAGACTAGTATGTATTATTTTCAAGGCGTTTCTTACCGCAAGGAATAACATCAGCTGCAAAAGTTTACGCTTGCGCTGAGAGTATACTATGGGTCATAACAACAGCAAAACGCCCAATGAAATCAGCATATTCTGATCGTATTAAATACTATCGACCGATGTATCGAGAGATATATCGACCAATGTACCGACCGATATATCGGTGAAGTATCGGTGAACGCCAACTATATCGACCGGTAGGAGTGTCGGTCGATATATCGGTCGACCCTCAACTGATATATCGACCGATACTCGACTGACACTCGACCGTGTATCGGTCGAGTATCGACCGATGCACGGTCGAGTGTCGGTCGAGATGTCGACCGATATAGCGATCGATACATCGGTCGCGGCCCCCCATAAGATACATATACCCTTGCTTCTTTCTTCTAGCACCGGTAACCTCAAATTTTACAACCCTCTAGGATGACTGATCACACTGCTATCCCTACTCTAACTGATAATATTTTCTTTAATTCAGTTGTACACCTTACTATCAGTGGGAATGTAGTTTATGATCTTCCTGAGCTCTTGGCTAATTTCATTATTCTGAGTAATCTTCTAGTATAAAAGTATGTAAAAAGGACTACTCTAATTTTAACCAATTGACTTGAATCAGTGGGTCGCAATCTATAGACTGGCATAGTATTTTTACTTCTGACCCTGATCCATCTGACATGTTCTGTTCATTCTACACTAGACTTTCTGACAATTATAGTAGATAAACACATTCCTCTGAAACAATTGTCTAAGGAAGAATTAAAATTTCAGTCCAAGCCATGGATAACTCAAGGAATAAAAGTATCTATTCAAATAGAAAATAAATTTGTTAAAACATATTTTAAGACCAAATGTTACTATTTTCACTCCAAGTTTAAAATTTATAGGAATAAATTAAACCGTGTATTAAAACTAAGCAAAAAAAAGCGATGTTGTAGTTATCATTTTTTTAAATATATTTAAGATAGTAAAAGAGTTTGGAATGGTGTTAAACATATTATCCATTTTAATCCTCCAACAAGTCATAAGACCATTGAAATTATTACCAATAGTAATATGTCATAACTGATCATTATATGACTGCCGATATGTTCAGTAATGTTTTTGATGATATTGGAAAGGTCCATGCATGCTGAACACCAAA
>BLAZ01000988.1:238991-243991 GCA_014633955.1 Acropora tenuis
CTTTGGCAAAGGCTCTATCACTGAGGGTTTTTAACATTGCCCTAGGAATCACTAGCTAATCCAGACTGTCATAGCACAGGCTGTATCGACCGACAGGTTTGGCTTTTAAAAGGCCAAAGATGTAGGATGGTGCTTTTGCATGCAGGGATTTATGTACCGGAAGCAATATCTTAAGCATCACCCGATAACGAACTGAAAGCCAGTGTAGTTTTCTCAGGATGGGACTAATATGGTCGAATTTAGGGAATATCCCGATCTGTTGGATGTTGTAAAGACTGACAAATGGATTACTACATACCTTCCCAACGTGGGAGTTTATTGACCTATAAGAATGAAGCCATGCTCCTCTAATCTTGATATGAATCTTGGACATTTGCTTATGGGATCCTATACGTCATTACAAACTTGGTCTTGGTGTAATTTATCAGAAGACGGTTAGAAAGCATCCAAGTACAGATATCAGCAACACAGTTCTCCATATTCCTCAACTTAGCATCCTGAGGTGCTGGTGAGTGTCACCGAAAAGAAAGATAGATTTGAGTGTTGTCAGCTAACTTGTGCAGTAGGTAGCTGTTTATCAATGATCTTGAATAAACCAGCAGCGTAATTACTTGACTGCACGAAGACCGCCATCAACAAATCACCCTACTAACCACCATTACCCACAGACGACCTTATGGACCTACTGCACCTTGGTCTGACCTCAACTTAAACGCTACAAGCAACTACATGGAACAGCTATTGGCTCACCTGTTTCTATTGTTGTGGCTAAAATAGTCATGCAAAACGTCGAGGAACAGGCCCAAGCAACTTAAACTGAAACTCTCCCTCTCTGGCTACATTACATTGAAGATACGATCACTGTTGTACATAAAAGCAAAATCAATGAATTCCACAACACTTGAACAAATAGAATTCTAGGATCCAGTTTACTAAGGAAATGGAGGAGAACAGTAGGATACCTTTTCTAGATTGCTTGGTAACACGCGAAAACAACACCCTACGAACCACGGTTTATAGGAAACCAACACACACTGACAGAGTACTTTACCAAACGTCTTACAATCCTGCTTCACACAAAGCGACTACGGTACTAACTTTGACCAAAATAGCACAATAGTTTCACCGACGAAACCAAGCACTTGAATACTCTTTTTATTAAGAACAAATACAGCTTAGACTTCATCAAATGCAATACTTTTATGAGACTGAGTGACAGCTCTAACAACTCATACACCAGTACAGGCATTATACCTTACATACAAGGGACCTTCGAAACCATAGCATGCATGCTACGACCTTACAAAATCCAAGTTGCACACAAACCCATGTTCACTTTCCGATGCTTACTCACTTATGTTAATGACAAAGGCAAAGCTGGAGACAGACCAGGGGCAGTGTATAAGATCAAATGCCCCTACTGCCAGGCCACTTATATCGGTAAGATCGGCAGAAACTTAACCGCGCGACTAAACGAACCCAAACGAGCTACTAAAAAGGGTGACCTCGACGACAACATTGCCGAACACCTCTTAGAAACAAGCCACACTATCGACTGGGACTCCGCTATGTGTTTAACCTACACTACCGACTACTATTAACGAATTACACTGCCCTAAATCATTGTCAACCTCTTCCCGCAACTAGGAAACGTTTACTCAACAGGAAACAGTAACACATTGTTTATTATTCACTTTGCAACCCATGTATTTGCAAAACCACGCACGTCTTCACAGCCAATCACATCACGCGTGTCTTAAAGGCTACTCTATCTATTGACCAATCAAACTGCTCACAAGGATTTTTGAACTGACTAAGACTATCACTTGACTCTGAAGATGGCGTATGTTACTCCTGGGTTCAAACCATTTACTTATGGCCAAATGAATGTGCGCTTTGACAAATTTCAATACTTTTCTACGTAAGTTTTTTTTTAGTGTGTAGCTTTATAAGTACACACATTTCATTAGTTACTAGTGGTACTTATATTTTTCATGCTTGAGACTATTGCTACTCTGAAGAAAAAAACCAAGAGCTCAGCGAGCAAGTCAGTGCTCTGTCCGAAGAGATTTGGAAGCTGAAAGAAAATATTTCTGAACATACCAGCTCTCCGGACAGCAGTGCATAGTTAATGGCAACGGCTTTACAGTTTTACAAAGATGCACATGACAAGCAAATGCCGGTGAGCAAGGAATTGAAATGCCTTAGTACTTGGCTTGCTGAAATTAGTACCAGAGCAGATGAAAATCAGAATGCAATCGAAGCATGTATGAATATAGTTATCAATACAATGAAAAAGTCATTGGGATGCTCTAGTAAAGACAACAAGAATCGAATGCCCAAACGAGTGGTTTATTCGCCAAACTGTTCACTGATGTCGGAGCTGATGTTACTCTTCACAATATAGATATTGTCCATCACATACCGCAGAGGGATGCAACTGCGGGAATGCTGAAAGTTTGTCAGAACATTCTCGAAGGAAGCTGATATGGCTCATCATAACCACGCATGTAAGGCAGATCCTAGTTCCTTGGGATTTGGCGAAGGAATCTCCCTTTCAACTGACCATTTGTCACCGAAGAGGCAGCGTGCGTTGACTGAAGTGAAGAAAAAGACTAAACTCTTGAGTTTATTTGCGGACAGATGGCAGCTCCCGAGCACTGGGGATACGAGACGTTGCTGATTTAGCAAGGCTTGGCTACTTTATAATCCTTTTATAACTTAGTCGAATCATGAATGCAAAA
The DNA here is from genome assembly GCA_014633955.1 of Acropora tenuis. Taxonomy (NCBI): domain Eukaryota; kingdom Metazoa; phylum Cnidaria; class Anthozoa; order Scleractinia; family Acroporidae; genus Acropora; species Acropora tenuis. Next base: position 241,736 of record BLAZ01000988.1, read on the forward strand.
GAGCTATAAGATCTCTGTTTCAGGAGTTACCGTATTTTGGTGTCAACCAATTCGTATCGCTCCTCGGTCAATTTAATAATCTCAACATTAGTTCTCTCCCAACCAAAAAATACCCAGAAACGCTTCCAGATTTCATGACCTTGATTTCTTCAGTCTAAACAGTGCTAGTTGTATCGACCTGGACCAAACTCTTGTAGATTTAAAAAAACACTGGAGGTATTTTTCTTCACATAGCTTTTTCACGATGAAAAATAGATTTCGTGATACCGATGACTTGCTTTCCCTGTTCCGTACAAATGTCGGAGGCCTAAAGCGCTATTTTGAAAATCTTCAGACTCGTCTTCTCAAAGAGCAATCCTTTTAATATTATAGGGATAAAACAGAAACCAGAATCACTGAAAGTAATCAGCCTGATTTGCATCCAAATATCCTTGGGTATAGATTTGAATTTGTTCCGACACCTCTTGCTGCTGTTATAAATTCATTGAAAAAACCTCGTCACATGCTTTTCAAGCCCTGTGGATTGAATAACAATTAGAAAGGAAACGTAACATAAGTGGTGTAATTTGTTGGTAGCACAACTCACCTGAGTGCTTTCAGTCATATTTTGATGAAACCTAAGAAAAACGTAGCAATTCTGGCAAACCCATCTATGTCTTCGACCTAAACCTCTTCAATGCTGAAACCTGCACTTTTACGAGAGATTTCCTACTTTCGTGGCAAAGTTTTTCCTTTATTCCCACAATTGATAAACCGATTAGAGTCAGCACTAATGCAGCCATGCTGATTGATATGTTTGTAAACGAATTCGGTGTGGTAATTTAATCTCAGGTACAAGTGATCACCATTCTTAGTTTAATTTGCATTATTAAATGTTTCAAGGTAAAGGAATTACCTGAGAAAAAAACTTTATATCGGGAATTTTGGCCGTGATAAATTGTGGAGATAATGTAGATACTGCTTTTTCTAAATTCTAAATTCTTTAACAGCCTTGAACAAAGTAATCGACAAGAACGCACCCCTTTGATCACTATCTAAACGAAAAGCCAAGCAATTGTCTAACTTTGGATTACTAGGAGGCTACTTGATTCAATAAAAATAAAATACGCTTCATTTGCATCTGGAAATTATGATAAGTACAAACTATATCGCAATAAAATGCTTACACTTACTAAATGCAGTAAGAAGTCATAATATCACTCATATTTAAATGATCATATGACCAATGTTAGACAAACTTGGATCATGATTAATCAGCTCATTGGTCATAGTAAAAGAACATGTAAGCCAATTGTCGCACGTCCTAATGTAATTTCTTTTCTTCTATAGGTCAAACACTTGTGGCATCAGTACTTTTCAATGCAGTGATTATCTCTCTGCCAACATTTCATATATTTCATTCTCCTTGGAGCCAACCACTTCCATGAAACATGAAACTGAAATTCTGCTTCTCCCTTGTAACAAATCACATGGCTTATATTCCTGTCTTGTTCACGTATTAAAGTCTTCCAGTAGTTTTCTTTCTTTACCACTGGCACAAATAATGAATAATTCCATCACGACAGTACCATATCCATCCTAATTAAATCATGCAAAAGTCATCCCCATTTTCAAGGGTGGCGATGAAACTGACCCTAGTAATTACTGTCCCATTTCCCTTCTTTCACTTTTCAATCATCTCTTTCAGAAAGTTATGTATAATAGATTAAAATCTTATGCCGAATCAAATGGCCATCTTTACAATGGTCAGTATGGTTTTTGTGAGAATGTTTCACCTCAGCATACAATTGTCAAAACCTCCTTTCTTTTGTCCCTTTGGGGAGCTATTTCCATTCTGTTTCCTGCCTCAAAATCCTTGTCCACTATCTTTGTCTTCTATCTGGGAAACAAGTTAATTTTTGGAAATTTGATGTGCATACTGCATGCACATGGCTGAAGCTCCAGTGGACAAAAAATGGTCACCTGTGGGCATTGCTCGAAGTACAGCATCCATGATAAAAATGACCATACGAAGAAATTAATTATTTGTCATTAAATCAAAATTCCTGATTCTTTCATTACCCTTGATTTTATTTCATCAGATTTTAAAATCTGGCGAACTTGAAACTTGAAATACCTGTGTGCACTTTATCCACTGAACATTGAACAAATAAAAAAAACGTCTTAACTTGCAACTCCTTAACTGACCACTTAACTTAAATAACTTCTCAACTGACTGATAGACATTATTTGAATGCGTGACAGTAAGCGGAAAGG
>BLAZ01000989.1:0-5000 GCA_014633955.1 Acropora tenuis
ATTTCACAGTGATAATTCCACATCCTTTCGCATGGTTCCCCCTCAACGGCACGTATAATGCTTCGGAGGTCAAGATGCGCACAACTGCTGGGTCCAAGGGGAACAAGGTTTACTTGTCCCTTGGTCCTGACGGGACAAAAGACGGTTCATATTTTTTTCGAGGCCCAGGAGCCGGCTCCATCACTTGTTCCGACTCAAGTTCTAAGTTCGATATCGGGGTTTCAATGACAATTTTATGCTGGTTGTACATTTACAACAACAAGGATGAAAGTAACTTCCTTCAGTACAAGGATACTGCGTTTTCTGTTGTTGGTAAAACACTTACATTTAGGAACCCAAAGTTAGGGGTTCTATCTCTGACAGGAACCTTCGCAGCAAAAAGTTGGGCATTTGTTGGCGTGTCTTACAATGAGACGTCCGCTGAAGCAAAGTTGTGGATCGATGGAAACATGGTGAATTCTACTGTACTGAAATCGGAAGAACTTGGAACCAGTGCAAACACCACTGAAGACTCTGAATCACTGACGTTGGGAGGCAATAAATTCAAAGGAAAAATAACACAATTGATGTTATTCAACTTAACGTTGACCCAAGAACAAATACAAGGAATAAAACGGAGGATGAAGTTGCCAGGTGAGATGCAGAGTTACATCTTTGGGATAAAGATGATATCACTAGGCTATTTCAAAACGTGCATTATTTCAAAGTAAACTCAGATGTACTCACGCATTCCCACGTTTCTTTCCCTACAAATCGCAACATATTCATTCGCTAACTATAGATTTGAAACGGGATGGGCAAATTAGCATGTATCAAGCATAACCCAATTCATTTATCTAATAAATCGTAACACAGAAGATAGAAATGTTCTTTTTTGCACAAGTATATGCAGTCGCTGTATTTTCTCTCAAATTTTACAAAACCTAATATCCTCGAGAAAATAAAACAAATAAATTAGAAAACAAAACAAAAACAGCAAAAAAAAACGTATTTAGAAAATTAATTGAATATACAGTGTAAATGAAGAAGGGATTGCAACCCAAAAGATTCGAAGATTTTCCTATGATGGCCCAGAGAATAACGAAGGTTTCTAAAGTTCACCAAAGTACTTTGAAGACAACTCAATTTTTAATTCATTGGTTAACGGAGACCCAATCACAGTCTCTTTATATGGCCGTGAAATGAAAACGAAGAACGTATTTGCTTAGTTTCCTTCAACATATGGTTTTGTGGTTATAAGATTGCTTAACCTAAAAACATGCCTCAAGAAACGGCAAGGTGAGTTTAAAAGAACCGAAATTGATCAGGGTACATTTGGAGACAGGACGTTAGCTTACAGTGGTGCGAAGGTCCCAAGTCGCTTTTATCCGGGAGATTTGATTACCCGTACGGGAGACCGGGGGATTCGTCCTGCATCCGGGAGACTCCCAGATTATCCGGGAGAGTTGGCATGTGTGACACAATACCTTAATGTCGTCTATCTTGGAACCGCCTTTGGGGATGAGAAACCACATGGATACGGCTCACTCGCCTCAGTCCTCGCTCGTCCACGAAGGTCAAAACCTTCCTAATCCCCCACCCCACGGGCAAAACTGATGCAACCGAAAACAACAAATCCCCCACCCCCTCGGACACAAATAGGTGCCAAAGCCCTTAGTAACCCCCATCAATGCCCCATCCCCATACTTCCCCTTTTCAATTGACAGGTGCATTACCAGTCACTGAAATATTTGATCCGCATATGGAAATGCCGCATGTCGAGTTGACCTTTGAACCATTTTAGCATAGCGGAATCAATTTGCCACCTGCTGGTTTCCAGAGTCACGCCATTCAGAATAAATCAAAATATTAATCAAAACCGTTGAATAGTCCAGAATCGGAGAAAAGAAAGAAGGTGACTATGCAAATACTCTCGCCAAAATTCAGGTCACAGCAAATTTTCTAACGGAAGATATGCTGAGAAACGTTTTACCCACATTTATTCTTGGGTTGCACGTGACGTCATCATTTTCTAAAATCCAAACCTAACAAGCCTCCGAAGTTATTATCCGCATCAGGCATAAGAAGGGGTACATTTATATCTGTTAACAACTTTTCAGCTCAATAACTTGCTTCGTCTAAAAACAGGCACATTTTAAATTTCAGAGTTATGGCGCTGCGTGACATAAAGCTATGAACGTGCACATTGAAAAATATATTCTCATCTCGGGATTTTTTAGCCGTTATAGAAGTTAAAGTATTAGGAAAAGTGCTTATTTGAATTTTTGCTTAATCAGTTCGACTATCAGTGGTCTAGATAGCCAAAGTAAGTTTCAGATGTTTACACTATTCTCTGCCCGCCATGTCGGCGTCCAACGGAGCTACACCAACACGGCGGCTTCATACTGGGCTCTGTAAATTTGTGCAAAATATTTCGACAAATATTTGAAGTTTGGGAAAACGTACAGACTTAAAATCTGGAGAAATGTCTTATTTATTGATCTCCTATAACATAACAGTTTCTTCACTTTATACACTTAATGTTGTTTTTATTTCTGAAGCTATCTGTTGTTAAAGCCCTTATATTACTTCAGTTTGGCCGCTTTTGCTCACTATATCAATGTTGCTGGACAGACATGGAAGCAATCATGGCATTTGTTTACATTTACTTCGGCTATGAACGTTAAGAACAATATCACTTTCAGTATCTGTTGGTCGACAGTACATGCGTCCTACAATCGTTTCAAAGTTATAAAGTAACGTGGAAAAATAAACTTATTTGCTGTTCACCGTTACCGCCAACAAAATAAACATTTTACGTGAGCATTTCGGTAGACGAACGTTGTAAGTCGATGTTGTGACCGAACACACGACAAGGAATTAATCGTCAAAAACATTGACGACAAATCCTTCATTGCAATACATACTTCCTACATCAATATCAATATAGTTACCGTCCTCCAAGCTTTGCTAGTAATCTGTTTGCATCAGGCGATGATCGAGTGACAAGAAAGTCGTTTATCAAAAGTCGCCCAAGGACGGAATAGTTCTTCCATAACTCGTGAGCGGCGAACAGGCTCCGTTCTTCTCTTGGCTTCAAAACATTGTTCAAAACAATGTGAAAGATCATTGTATTTTCTGCCAATTGTATTTATGTTTTATCCCAAATAAAAAAGAAAAGAATCTTGAAATTTATTTTTCAATTTTTTTTTTCTATTTCTCATTTTTTTTTTTGTGTGTGTGTGTCAAACAAGTTGAATAATGTTTAAATTTGTATTGTGAGAAGAGAACAGAGTTGACTTTTCCAGCGTTAGCCCATCGTCAGAGCAAATGGAGGTATTAATGGTTACGGGTGGTTACATAGGGGACGCAGGAGCTTCTCTATTGGTGGGCAAAATAGCGGGGTGGGTGGTGAATAAATAAGTTTAACAAATATAAATTAGTTTAACGAAAACCTTTCATTGACCCCGTCAAATTTAAAGGAACCGAGTTGAGAGGTAAAGTCTTAACGGCCTTAGCTATTTCCTTGGTTTCGGGAGGAGCGTTTTGGAAAGTTGAAATCGGGCGACACTGGTTTCGAAGTTTCAGTGTCATTTGTTCAACAGCGAGGAGATTTTTCCATGAACGGTCTTTAATTTTTTTGTATTTTATTTTTAATTTTTTCGTTTCTCCGATGAACGTTTCCTTTTTTTATGATATAGTGCACAGAAGGAGAGTGAATAGAGGTATACAAATCCACCGATATGTTAAGATATGTTAAGACTTTTAAATCTTAACATATCGGTGGATTCGGATTAAAATCTGTCGATGCGTCAGAAAAAATTGAAAAAAGTGCCTCTTTCCCAATTCGATGAGTACAAAACAAAGCACTTGAAACGATTGGTGATATCCGTGATACGAGCTTTACAACCACTATCCTTAATCCAGGCCAAGAAGACGGACAAATCCGCAGTCTGATTAAATTTAAGGTTCCGAACATATGTTAAAATGTGCTCTGAATCCGAAATCCGGGGAAAAAATGTTTTCAAAATCTGCCAATCCGTTGGCCTATTAACTTTTTGCCTCCCTTGTGCCGATGACATGATGAAAGATACATTAAAATTTTACTCACAAGCGACATTTGTGTAGGTCTTCGGCAGCTTCCTTTGCGCTTGATCCGTATGGCCTCGATCTCGGTTCTATATCCCTAGAAAGGCCTTTCAATACTTGTAGAGCGAAGTTCCAATTTAGCAAGAGGTGATTTAACTCAACAATTCTACTCAACCGTAATACTAAGCTATCTCCTCTAAGCTGACACACACTCTAATTTGAGAAACACCGTCACACAGGGACACTTAGCAATTATTCCATCGACCATAACATTTACGTATTATTTATCGAATGCTAGGAATCAATGATTTTTTTTTCACCACCCAACAGTCAGTAAAAAACTTGTCCCTGCACTGCTGTGTTCGTTTTTTATTTAATTTTTCAAAGCTAATTGGTTCCTTTGGAAAAGAAGGCATGAAGGAAGCGTAGAAGTGGCTCTGTGTAACCAAAACGATCTGCTTCAATGTGATCTGAGCTAGCTTTTGTCAATCCTAGTCATTTCCGAATTCACTCTTTTTCTTGCTTCAGCCATAATCTTCAACTCTACAATAATTTCAAACAACTCATTCTTCCGCGCTGAACTTGCCTCGTTCCTTGCTCCAGCCGTGGGCCAGTTGGAATCCAAGTGGAAGCTGTGTCACAACGCCCTCGCAAACGGATGGAAACCTAAAGTATTTCACAGGGACTGCGACAACAAGACGCATACAGTCACCATCATTAAAAATGAAACTTACATATTTGGAGGATACACAGACATACCTTGGGGTAACTATGAGTTCCTATTTATTGACTTATCGTGGACAACTGATAAATAAAATGTCTAAAACTCGCATAATATAACACAATGTCAAAATGATCTAAACTAGAAAAACCAAATGCTACATGCTGTACGCGCGCTTAGTATCTTCACAGGACTACCATCTCCAAGTTAC
>BLAZ01000991.1:25633-28133 GCA_014633955.1 Acropora tenuis
GGATGAAATGGCACCGTACATTCTAACCCTTTTTCAGCAACCAAGCATTTTAAATCTTTTAAAATAGGATTTTCGCTATTTATTTTCACCACCACGGCGGCAAGGCAGATAGAAGGAGGGAGTCCTAACACTAACAAATCTGTGGCCTCGAATTCCGATCTAGTTGGAAATTGAAAGTGCTGGGCTTAAAGAATAGGGGGAGACCGAAATATCCGGGGAACATTTTCTTAGAGCAAGAACGAGAACCTGAACAACAAACTCAACTAACAAATGACACCAAGTCGGAAAGTAACTGGTGATCTGAAATATATCACCACGCCAAATTACGTTTTCAAGGTAAGTGCCTACACGGGTTCTTTCTCCTTATTTTTACTCCCGAGTTTGTGTTCGAGATGTAAATGACATATCTTAATTAAATTGATATTTTTCGACGGGGAAAATAAAAATGTCGTTTCCTACTTACCCCGAATATCGTACAACCGCTGAAAAGTAATAAGACGACCGCTGCTCACCTTGGCATGCAAACAGTCCAAACATGCAAAATATATATTACAGTCAATAACCTTTAGCTAACCCTCAATACAAAATGCATCAAACAAATGTTACCTTAAAGGAGTGAAGTTGATTCTCTATGCTCTGTTAAGACAGAGGACAGTACGATCTTACAACGACAACAACGGCATATAAAGAAAGAGGGTGGAGGAATTGTTCTCTTAACTGGCTGATGATGATGATGACTTCACAACTCGATGATTGGTTATTGACAAAGTACACAAAGTACAATTGGACATTCGGAAGATTGGAAGGCAGCGTTTCTAAGGCAACAACTTGGGGGCTGTAAGCATGCATGTCTCATTCCCAGCTCCTTTGAAAATAAGTAACTTTCTCTTCCACGCATCGTACTTAAACAGAAGCGTCCTTGAAACTGTGCAACAATGAAAGTTAGATTAGCCTTTTAGAAATGAAGAAAAGACCGGTAAATCTTCAAATCCCTCTTATTAGGGCCACCGGGCGGTTCTATAAACGCGGTAGAAGTGTTTTAATGACCTTAAGTATTAATAACAAAAAAATCGTTTTGGTATCCATAGCAATACTGTCGGTACCTTCAATTTAATTTAACTACCTTAATTAAGTTTAAAATTAAAAAAAAATAAATTACCTTAATTTAATTACCTTTAGCTAACCCTCAATACAAAATGCATCACACAAAACCTTAAAGGAGTGAATTTGATTCTCTATCCTCTGTTGAGACAGAGGACAGTTCGATCTTACTGCGACAACAACGGTATATCAAGAAAGAGGGTGGAGGAATTGTTCTCTTAACTGGCTGATGATGATGATTTCACAACTAGATGATTGGTTATTGACAAAGTAAACACAGTGCAATTGGACATTCGGAAGATTGGAAAGCAACGTTTCTAAGGCAACAACTTGGGCGGCTGTAGGCATGCATGTCTCATTCCCAGCTCCCTTGAAAATAAGTAACTTTCTCTTCCACACATCGTACTTTAAATAGAAGCGTCCTTGAAACTGTGTAACAATGAAAGTTACATTAGCCTTTTAGAAATGAAGAAAAGACCGGTAAATTTTCAAATCCATTTTATTAGGGCCACTGGGCGGTTCTATAAACGCGGTAGAAGTGTTTTAATAATTTTAAGTATTAATAACAAAAAAATTATTTTGCTACCACAGCAATGCTGTTGGTACTTTCAATTGAATTTAACTAAATTGATTTTTATTACTTTCTCAAGCCTTTCAAGGCTTAAGAAGGGGACGTCCCTTGGACGCCGATAAATGAAATAATGACAATAAAGGCACTGAAATATTTTCATTGGCATGTAAATAAAAAAAAAAACGTTGTTTGTGCATGTTTATGACGGTGTTTGCTGAGAAGTAGCACGTTCTTTCGCTTCACTTAAAACAACTTTAATGGCAGGAGCTCATTGCTAGGAACTTACAGCTCCCAAACTAAGACTTTGCTACAGCATTTTAACAGATCGGCGGGTCTGTTTTTAGATATGCATGGGAATATTATTTCACTCGAAAATTTCTTTTAATTACTCGCGCTCATGATTACATTTTTGTGTGAGATAGTATTTCCAACCCACATCTAAAAACAGACCAATCTGCAAGTTTTCATTTTGTTAGATGTATCTATACTTTCTTGGTTTGGTTCAATAATGTAACATGTACATTACTTTATTTACCCTCGGACTTTAGAGTAGCTTATGCTGCTAATACAACCGAGCATAAAGATAGACCGCCACAGCGGGAACTACGTCCCCTACTCTTTTCGAACAATAATATCTGTTGGCGGGTTTCATCAGAAAAACCAAACAAAGAAACAAAAGGTCTTGAAGATGTATTTACATGTGATGTTTGTACAGCAGGCGTTCATTGCAGTTTGCTAAATAATAAATGCACCCTGAGGCCGTTTTCTCCGCGTGGGTATCAATTTAACTACTGCTGTAGAACCAACACTGACGTGTAACTTTCGTTA
>BLAZ01000991.1:33133-39101 GCA_014633955.1 Acropora tenuis
ACTCTTTATAAAATAATAACCTAAATATTGCCAAAAAAATTATAGTTAATAAAACACGCTCATCATTATACAGCGTGAAGAGCCTCTTGCGAGGGTATGTATTAAAATCGAAAGTAACATGCGATAAGTAACAAAACATTATCGTGATATAAAAATGCAAAACATCAAATCACCCCGCCTATACAGAAAAAAAATATGACTCCAAATGATTGCGCTATTGCATAAAAATTTTTGAAAGTGCTTGCTGACATATCTTGCTAACATTAGCTTAGCATTCCACCTTTAAGAGCAAACTTATCTGATTCACCTAAATCTTATTGTTGCAATCCCTAATTTTTAACTCGAGTTAAAAGTAAACAGTATTTTTTTTTCATTCAGGTGGTTACATTTGTCATCTAAAAATTCCTCTTTTAGCGCTAGTTCGCCCTTCTACAGAGTCTCCTTTATTTCCTCAAGCTGTCCCAGATTGGCGATCTTTCTTGCGAAGTCAACAGCCGACAGAACAATCAAGGCAATCTCTGCTATAAGCGCTGCTCCATCTGTGGCCAGAGCTGCAATAATCATAGCAGCCACTTTGACAGAGGTCTCCAACCAGTCGTACCATTTCATATTTCTGCACAAACTCTTCATGATCGTCCACAGGATCCCACCTGCATAGCTGTCTTTGATCAGGCTGAAGATTGCCTTGGCTTTGGATAACGCATTACCTCCTGCTTTCTCCCAGGAATCTATGAACTGTGCGATTGCCCTCTGCAGCTTTGAAGAGTTCTTGATGGCTGTTACGGTCTCTTTAACAGTCGCTTCTATGGTGCTGCTGCTTGGTGATATCTCGATCCCTACTGCTTGCATCACTAGTAACACAGCCTCAACCAAGATACTGCTCATTTGAATGAAGCTTGCTGATTCGATGTCAGCAACTGTTGTGAGCTGTTTTCCTGGCAAGAACTCTGCGCCTTCCCTTGTGAACTGCACCCCATGTTTTCCATCCTTTTTCTTGGTTATTTCCACGCGAAATGTTGGGATGCTTAGGGCTCCCTCAATCAGCTTGATTCGGTCCTCGGGCAAATACTTGGCAAGCCGGTTACGGATGTCTTGGTCAGGTAGAGAAGCGAACTCTTGGGCAAGCTTTACCTGTTCGGTAGCTGTTTCTCTGGCTGCTTTAATGATAGAATCTTTCAACTTGGGATCTGCATTTAGCTTGGAAAACTCTTCAGGAGAATTCTTTTCAATTCGCTCCAAGGCTCCCTTCACTGCTTCTGTGACGATTTTATTTTCTGTCTCCATTATGAGAGATCGAACTGTATATTAAGAAGAAAGAAATTATTTGATTGTAAGACAACGTTTCTTATTTGGATATGGCACTTTTTTGCATTGAAAAGAAATGCTACTCGTGATAAGTACAAATTCTGAAATAAGCTCGATTCTTTTGTGTGTATATGGTATTTATGTCAGGGCATGGTGATACGTGATAATCCGTTGGGTAAGGCTGTACCAGTTACGAGAAACCGAGCCAATGGGATTTGAAAGAGTTGTTTCCTTATCAAAGGTCAACTTTCAATATCTCAGAAGCAAGACGATATAATACGGCTAGCTCCGATGCCATTCGTCCTTCTTTCCTTTGTCATCGATAAGGACAGTTGACCTTGAAGAATAATCTTACCCGCCTCCTTTTCGCTTCACCTACCAACGGACTACATATTAGTGCTATTTCATTTTGCCTCCTTTTCATATTTAACGTATTTGTCTAGGTAGTTTGCTATTATCATCCACTTATGGATAACTTTTGTACAGATCACTGTGTTGGGATTCTGTTACATTTCATTGTCACTAAACTTTATCTATTACAGCTGTTTGTTTTAGTAATCTCGTATGATTGCAAGCTTAAGTAACCGGGTATTCAAACGAAGCTCGCGCTAAGAGGTGGGCCCCCTTGCTTGCTCTATCAGATGACTTTATATGAATACTGTTAAATTAATAGAAAGTTTATTGATATCAAAAGCGCAATAGAAGAGAAATTTTCCACCAACCTTTTCCAAATATTTATCAATAATATGTTTCTAATAGTATCTATAGTCTTTAACATATCTCTTCAACGTTATTATTCTCTGTGACAAATATAAGCTAGATGTTGCTTTAGCTACTGCTTGGGAAGTGCATTTACGAAGGCGGAAGTATAATCACATTGTAACGTTTTTTAAAACAAACACTGTATAATTACAGAAATATAACCTATGAAACTTCTTGTAATTAAGAGCAAATGCCCTCAAAAATCAAATATAGTTCGGCAAGACTTGAAAAATTAAATTGACCCAACTTTTGCAGATAAGGAGGCCTTAGTAAAAGTTAAAACACCATGTGTTTTCTTTCTTCAAATATTTCGGTATTCCCGAGAAAAACGACATTTTCGATTTCACGTCCGGACATCAATTCAGCGCGTCTCAACTAGGCTGAAAATCGACCGTTTCCATTCGATTCATATGTTGCATTTATTGAGCACAGAAAAGTTGTAATACAACTAATTTATTGCATAACTTTTCCTTGTCCAAAAAAGCACAATTTCAGGAAAATTGGATTTACTCAATTATTTATTGTCGGTGAAAAGAATGGTCCTTTTGATCATGTGCCGTATCTCGGAATTCCAAAAGATTTTAGATTTTAACTATATAATATAGGGAGAGGTCTTTCAATATATGTAAAGTTTAGTTAATTAGGTCAGTTATTGATATCAAAATCACAATAGAAGAGAAATTTTCAACCAACCTTTTCCGAATATTTATTAAGAATATCTTTCTAAGAGTATCTTATTCTTTAACATATCTCTTCAACGTTATTGTTCTGTGTGACAATTATAATCTAGATGTTGTTTCAGCTACTGTTTGGGAAGTGCATTTGCGGAGGCGGAAGTATCACCACATTTCAATCTGTTTGTTAAAACAAACGCTATAAAATGACAGAAATATAACCTATGAAACTTCGTTTATTCAAAGTTGTTACTGTGTGTTTCGTTATGAATTGTGTGCCATCATTCACGGAAGCTCTGGATCTAAGCGCTTGATCTCTTACAGAAAATTGATATCAAAAGCGCAATAGAAGAGAAATTCTCAACCAGCCTTTTCCAAATATTTATCAAGAATATCTTTCTAAGAGTATCTATAGTCTTTAACATATCTCTTCAACGTTATTGTTCTCTGTGAGAAATATAAGCTAGATGTTGTTTCAGCTACTGTTTGGGAAGTGCATTTGCGAAGGCGGAAGTATCACCACATTTCAATCTGTTTGTCAAAACAAACGCTATAAAATGACAGAAATATAACCTATGAAATTTCGTTTAATCAAAGTTGTTACTGTGGGTTTGTTTCGTTATGAATTGTGTGCCATCATTCACGGAAGCTCTGGATCTAAGCGCTTGATTTCTTACAGAAAATTGAAAGTAAAAGAATTTGAACAGAGAATCATAGTGTTCAACTGTTTAGAACGTTTACTCACCCGATGAAGCTGACTCTGTTAAGTTTGGCAGTCAACTGGAAGATAATTTTATGAGATAGTTTTCTATCACTTGAGATATATTTATAGGTTTTGTTTTTGATCACGGGGTAGTTCCGCTGCTTATCGAGGCGCGCTACTTGTTATCAAGTCACCTGATTTTCTAGGAATTAAACAGCAACGGTAATTCAAGGTCTCCCTTATATGGCAATGTATATATATTTTTATTATACATCAGACTCACTCTGAAAAATCTGATTGGTCGAGAGCATTCAATCAATTCACAATAGCTTGTGAACTTGACATGATAAATGTATTATCTGCTGTAGATAATACATTTATCATGTCAAGTTCAACGTCTGCCTGGTTACTAAGCCCCTTGGCGTGTTCTCCTCAGAAACAAAATGGCTGAACGCTTCGCTTCTGTTTCTGAGGATGAATTATGTGAAAAATGTATAATAAGACAATTATTGAATTCGGCTTTCGCATGATATCATGAATTATCAAACCCTCGTGTCTGTGTTATCTGCCTCAGCCTTCGGCTTCGGCAGATAACACAGACCTCGGCTTTGATAATTCATGATATCACGCTCAACCTCATCCAATAATTGTTTAATATCTTAAGCCGAAGACGTTAGGATTGCAAAATATTTATTTCTTTGATTCACCTTAAAATAGTTGACGTGTGTCATTATATTTTGTTGATTAAACAAATAGGTAATCACTTTTGTTTAAATAGGTCAAATAATTGGGATGAAAGAGAGCCTTAATTAGCCCGAGACGGAGAACGAAGACGAGTACCAGTTTTGTCCGCGAGAGGTTTTCGTCCTTGTATTCTTTCTTCGGACTAAAAACAACCAGTTTTGCTTTCTTTACCCTGGTTTGTTACGTGCTTGTACTAAAAAAAATCGTGTTACGACTGTAATAATACTGAATACGGGTGACACACTTTTCCTCAAAATTTTGTTGTCGACGAGCGGTCTACAACGAGTTTTTCGCCTGCGTTACAGGTCACGGACAACTGCGATTGCGGACTAGGACCAAACAAGCAAACTCGTACTAGTACTCTTCTCTGTTCTTGTTCTCTAAATGCACGTGATAGGAAACGAAAACGAGAGCGTGCTTGAATTAGCAAGGACGCTCTGACAAGGAGAAACCTAAAAGGAGAATCTGTCTTGTGCAGCCCTGTATGCTTAGCGAAATGGTGCAAACTTCACAAAGTTTATATTCATTCTTATTTAATGCTGTTAAATTATTCACGAATATATCTATTCACATTTAACAGCCAAATTTATATTCAAGAAATATAGTTCTTTATCCAATGCATATGGTTGCTACTTTTATTTGTTTGTTTGTTTTCTTATAAAGGGATTTTGTATAGCGCTTATGTGGAGTGACGCTCCCATAACCGCTTGTTCTCGCTAGATAGAGATTTAGAGAGCGCGAAAATGAAATCGATAAGCGTGACTTTGTGAAGGTGGAAATGATAGTGTGAGGGTTGTAAATGTGAAAATTTGAAACAACGAGAAATCTGGACTCGTGAAAGATGTATCATAGCAAGGGTGACTTTGTGAAAGCGGAAATTACAGTTGTGTTTAAAATGAAATGCGTTGTGTGTGTTTGACCCTATAGGCCCTGTTTACATGGAGGGCGGGTAACCCTCCTCTTTTTTTTACCGGTCTCGTTTACGAGATACGGTTACCCTGGGGGGAGGGTCATCCCCCTCTTCTTCGTAGTACCCTTCTAGTAGGGTTAACTTTTTACCATGAAAAAGGTCGAGGTAGCTATGCCTCCGCAGAAGATTAAGTTTTCGACGATCGGATTACTGTCGTATTCGCATTACATGGAGATAGAATACTAATAATAATAATAATAATAATAATAATAATAATAATAAGGCGCTTTATTTGACCATCTTAAGTAAAAAAAATACAATGATAATACAATATTAAAAATGGGAGAAACATGACAATTAACAGTCGCAATAATATGTTGAAAACTATATACATATACACACATATCTAAAATTATATTCCACAAAGTTTACAAGCTCTTGGTATGAAGGAACGTTGGTGCCTGTCGGTTCTCAGACACTTCGATATATGTGCTTCTCCTAGATCTTAAATTATATTGATTTTTTGGTGCCAATTTAACAAAAACGTTATTTGGGTTAGATTCGTCCTTTAGAATTTTTTCAAGTTCTCGTTTGGTAGCAGTGTTCCTTCTCTCATGAAGCGCAGGGAGGGCAGTTCTTGGGACGCCAATAATACTAAGGCTACGGTCTTGAACTCGTTGGACTTCTTCAGCCAGGTAATTAGGTAAACCTCCCCAAACAGGTGACGCGTACTCTAGTAGAGAGCTACGGTGGCCCACAACTGTCACGGCAATAACAAATACCTCACGGCAAAACCAAAAGTGTCACGGCAAAACCAAATTGCTCACGGCGAAACCAAAAAGCTCACGGCTAAACCAAAAAGCTCACGGC
>BLAZ01000991.1:160108-162608 GCA_014633955.1 Acropora tenuis
TTTGACAACGTAGTAAAATTCAACAGAACGGCACATATTTTTGGGAAATGTCGACAAAAGTTTTGAAATGAACTAAAGTGATCTCCATCCTGCTCCACCTATATATCCACTAGTGCCTCTTGCTGCAGTTGAACTTCATTCAACTGCGTCACAACTTGAAAAAGGTTCGTGCAAGGTAATAATTTCCCAACTGATACATTCTGAATTAACAGACCTCATTATGGTGACAAAGATTTGGTAAAAAACTTCAAAATAATCTTCTCTGTGACACTTATATTCTAGCCATTTTCATTTTAGTTCACCACAGTTAAACCTGCAAGGATGTATGCTCGACATCTTAGTTTTCTTTTTGTTTCCTAGTTGTTGCTGTACCCATATGCAGCATACATGAAAACACAGAGATAGGAAAAATATGCCAAAGATGTGAAAAATGAAAATTTTTAATTCATTGCAGGCTCAATTGAATCTTTGAGATTGAATCCCTGAAACTCAAAAAACTTTGCTGAAAGATAAACATAGGAAGCCAAAAAGATGTGCCTTAATCTGTCAACGTGGGTATCTTAGCTCATTGGAAATTAACACCTGCGAAAGATGACAAAAATCTCTCAACTTCACGGTCAAAGCAGTTTTATATTTGTTAGTATAATATTATTTAGATGGCAATTTTGACCGCGATTGAAAAGGAATTTCTCCTGAGAGATCGAAAGGTACTACAGAAATGACCTACAAAGCTCTAACTCTCAATCAGTTTTACTTCATCCGGGTAAGGCATGTTCAAAATAAACGGATCAAATTAAGTTGTATTTCTTCGCGCAGGAAAATATACGATGCTGAAAACGATTTACATCACTGGAAAATAAAGTCAAAATATTCAGAAAGGTCTTAAAATGCACTACGACCAAATAGAGAGTGATACAATCTGGGCAACAGAAATTCGTTTAAAGAAGCACCTAATTAATGTCACATCGAGTCGATTTTAACACAGTGTGGTTCAGTGCGATACTACAATAGTTAAGCAATATCGAAATGATCACTTGACTTCATACGATGTAGAAAAATCTTCTTTCCACAAACAATTCACTTAAGAAACATCAAGAGCGCTTATTGAGTCAAGAGATCAAAAAAAACATACATGTCAAGAAAAATTATCGGAAATTCCCACTGAAACACCTACAGGGAAATAGCGTGGGGCCCGATATACTCACATGTACAACAACAACAGAACAACATCTGCAGTTCGGAAAAGCTCTCCAAAGGAATTGATAAACAAGTCCACAAAAAGAAACAGGAGTTGCAGATAAACTACGAAACAAAACCTTGACACTTTCATCCTTTGTCAACCATGTTTGATAGAGAGTTCTCAATGAGTCCGCTGACAGATGATGTTTTTTTGTTCTTGTAGTCTGGGAACTAGTACCTGGAACGCCTGATCAAAAAAGAACCACAAATGGTTCCACAACAGTGAATTTGACAATTATGGCATAGCGCCAAGTTGGCTATAATCATCTCATATCCAACAAGCGCGAGAGGAATAATTGTTTGATTTAAAACGTCCTCAAGATATTAGACAAATCTTCTAATAGTACAATGGCTTCCTTTTCATTCAACCCCAGTGCGGAGAGATGTTCGCTGGCTGCCATCGAATTTTTAGCTCGCTTTTAATTTGAAGCTGACGCGTACGCTTATCATATTTGTGGATTATGATATATTGGCTCATGTACCATAATGGCTAAGCCAATAAAAAGTCTTGAATTGTATTATCCATTGTCCAATTTTAATTGATAATATGAATTATAGAGGTCCGTATTAGAAGAAACTGTGCCTGGCACAATCAATAACCGGTTAATAACATTTTTATTTTTTTATTTCTCCTGAGAATGAAGGCAAGAAGCGAGTGAGACGATAGCTGGGGGCTCGTACTTCACCGCCGTCCTTCTTCTTTATGTCCATCATAAAACGGGAAATCAAGAGATTGATCTCGTCTCCAGGTATGTCTTTAATTTATCTGTTTTGCTTATTTACGAAAAAACCTCTTCCAGACGTTCAAGTCGTATTCTGTTCTTTAACTGTGTTTTCCGCTCGTTGGGCTAAAATGTAGTTTTGCACATTTGCCGTAGCCAGGCATCGACATTTTGCTGATTTTCTTCGTTACTTATCGCACCGATATTTTCCTTTTCATTGTCATTTGTAACCTCCTCGGGATGCTAGAACTCGCTTTCACTGTGCTAACTTTCGTCTGAATCTATGTCGATACGAGAGATAAATGCTTACGTGTTGAATGTTTATGTGTTAAAAGAAAACATTGCAAAGTTAATCATGCAACAATTCCGCCCGGGTTAGTGCGCACGATAATGAAAGGCCGCCCGCTAACAGAATTAATCAGATTGTAGGATTTGGAGAATTCCGCCCGCTTGGGAAAAAAATATATAATATTTTCACTCAATTATTAGGGGGAAAATAGCCAAAAGAATGGAAAACAAGTAGCTGGAACGCCTAGTCA
>BLAZ01000991.1:218931-223931 GCA_014633955.1 Acropora tenuis
ACAGCATCAAAGACATTTTCATCAGAAGCTATGATATAGTCATAGATATCTCGGTTAAACTCTTCTACAATATGTAATCTAAATTAGAAAAAAAAATGAAATGATCAAATATCAGCAGTTAAAAAGAATCAACATCAATGCAATTAACGAACGGATGCACGGCAGTTAAATTTGGTGAGATACCGGTGGTCTTAAAAAGAAAAGTTTCAAGAGTATATTTGTTCCAAAGAGGACAAAATGAATTTCAGGTTTCTGAAAAATGATCTCTGCATAGCTTCTATGTAAATCCAATAATTTATTTTGTATCCTTACCCTGATAATGTATAAGCATTATCATTATTATTAGGATGAAATTAAATGGAGAAACATTTCAGGAACGTTAAGGTTAGAAATGTCCTCATCAACCACTTATGGTAAAATGTACAAATGCTTTGTACACAATGAATTGAATTTATATAGCACATTTTCTCTTTAAATAGCATATTCAAATGCACTTTACAATCAGTTATTAAATCATGTTGGTTAGATCGGATGTCAGTATATGAAGGCGCTGCTGGTGGCCACTCCATTAGCGATCTCACCCAGCCCACCCAGCCCATGAATGTCAGAGATACATATGTGAGGACAGACCACCGCACTGGGAACTCTGTGCCCTACTCTTTACAACTAGTGGGTGGGTTCTTTAACATTCCACAAGCTTACAGTATAATGTATACATGTATGCACTGAGGAGCTGTGAGACAGGGCGTACCATTTATCATCCTCATCCAAGAAGACTAGTAAGTCTAACGATTTTCAGATGTAATTACAAAGGAAGCACTTTCTTCTCAGTTATTTAAAGACCCTGAATGTTGGTCCGGCCAGGGTTTGAAACCACAAGCTCCTGCACGCCAGTCGAACGCTTGACCAACTGAGCTAACTGGTCAGCGGTATACAGCATATAACTGTTCATACAACGTGAAGTGATATATGAAATGTTTCATATATTGAACTGCGGATTTGAAATCAAGTAAGCTATGATCATCGCAGTTATGAACGCAATTTAAGCAAACACATATAGAAGCCTGAAAAAGTCAGGACTTCAACATGGTTTGAACCCTTGACCTCGTGATACCGTTATCGCGTTGACCCTTAGTTTACAACGCTTTGCAAACTCGTTAGATGGTTCGCTTATCTTTAAGCGGTTCTGTAATTTATGTTATGATGGCATATGTGAATAGTAAATGCCTGATATTTTAATCATTCAAACATTACCTGGAATTGTGTGGTAGTTCTGAATTTAACACACAAGCTTTAATTGAGAACTGTTCAAGGAAGAGTTTAAGTCTGCAAAGGAAGACAGAACGATAACAGAGTTCAGAGTGTATCAAATAAATGCAAAAATAAGATAATCATCACTGAACTTTTCCATTTAGGTCAATTTTGATATTTTCTTATAATGAACTTCAAATCAGAAACCAATAGTGATATTTTGCCACAATTTCAATTTACCTGTAACATTTATTAATTCCATTGACAAAAAGAATTGTTTTTCCCTGTACAAGTCTAGTGAAGAAGTAAAAAAGAGATTTAAAAAACAAAACTCAAAACAATTATTTTTGTTAAAACAACATGTTGCCCATAATGAATAAATAGTATTATTAATATACAATTCCTGAATTTATTTCCTGCCTTTCAATAAAAATACAAAAATAATTTCTAACAAAGGGAGTTACATACATGAACAAGTACACTGTTACATTACTAACAAATTTTAGTTATTAGTTTCTTACTTTAACTTCAGAAGAGTGTATATCAAGAGGAACTTATCACCCACTTCACACCTAGAAAAACAAGGTTTCATTGAGTACTGCATTGCTAATTTTGTGCTTGCTCCTTGGTTGTTTAAGACCACTTGATTGCAAATAAGGGAAAGTTACTTCCTGTATGTGTTTTGAGGTCTTTAAAGATCCTCAGAAGAGAAAGAGTTCCTTAAAAATCAAGGTAATATTATGCTGACATTATAATCAATATTTTAGCAGTTTCACTCCTCCTTTTACCCTTTTCCTTCATCTCCGCATGACCTTTCCTTCATTATGGCATGCAAAATAATGATTAAGTAATAGATTCTCAAAACTTACTTGATAAAATACTGCGTTAGTTTGTCATCAGATGGAAGTTGTGACTCTTGAAGCTTTAGAATAACCTACCAGGGAAAAAAACATATAAAATAATTATTATTTGTCTTAAACTTAACACTATGCAAAAGAAAAAAAAATGTTAAAAATAGAAGTTACCAAAAAGTTCAAGATTTTACATGTCCCTGGTACAAGTACAAGTATTTGCTTTAAAGCAGGGAAGAGTTTAAGTTCAGCTTCTTTTCAAATTATCGAGAGAATGTAAGCATACCTAACATAGTTAAGCATACCTACAGTACAGTGAGGTCTTTTCCCCAAGATTAAGATATTGGTTTTTAAGACAATAACAAAGCCCCTGTGGGGAATTCAAACATAAGATCATAAAGAAATCACCCGAACAAATAAGAACCACTCACTGGATTGTGAAGAACAAGTCTCTTAAGCGTTGAAACATCCTGAAAGGAAGAAACAATTATTCTTTTCATGAATATTGTGCATGTACAATAGATACAAATTAAAAATATGAAAGCAGTCTTCTTGGTATTACAACTTAGTAACAATAGGGAAATACTTATACACATACAGTAGCTGTTGATGTTCGCATAACTATTTTTCCAGTCTTGTAGATGCTTGATACTCACCTCACTAAAGGTTGCCGACATCAAAAATGCTTGATAAATCCTTGGGAGATGACTTGAAGTTTAACCAAAAACAAAATGAAAATAACAACATTGCATTATTTCAAGAATTAATATTTTGAAAAGTGTAAAGCAATATTTAGCATTATTAATAATTATTTAGGTGCAAGAGATGAAGTTCTATCTAATGCAATCATGGGTATCAAATAGTGTAGTATTGTTGTCAATATGAATGTTATGTGTACCTCAAAAGCACCTTTAAATCACTTTCATAACCATACGAAAAAACAAGGTCAGCTTCATCAATGACCAGCATCTCAAGACTGACTTTCAGATCAAGATTCTACAAGAAATAATGGCAGGACTATGAAAATGGTATTTCAAGATGCTGAGACTGGTTTTCTGGTTTCTCATTTTCTCAACTATCAACAGGGTCTTGACTCAAATGCATTAATTTTGTCTAACTGATTATCTTACAAGTCCTGGAGAACTCAGGACTCAGGGCAAAGACAGTGAAACAGAGTTGTGTTCATGCATTATTTTGCTGCCTTACAAACTTCTAGAGATCAATTTAGGAATCCATGTATTCTTGCTGAGGATGCATTACCTTGGCTTGTATATGACCCAATAATACACTTGGTGTTCCAACAACAATATCTGGGCTTTCCATCAAAAGCGACCTTGAAACAACATTGATGAAAATTTCATTTTAAAACGATCATAGTGTCAGAGGCAAAATATAGCAGCGAAAAACAGGAATTAAAAGAAAACACATTTCAATAATAATAATAATAATAATAAAAAATAATAATAATAATTATTTTGTTAGAAAACTAAATAGAAAGAAAATAAATAGGCGTGACATAATTCCATTATTTTCTCCAAAATAATATTTTAAATACAGCTGTTTAAGTATTAGTGTTAATATTAAAAGAAATTATTTAAAATTTTAGCCAATATTTTCCACAATGCTTACTTTGTGCTTGAAAGATTTCCTTGTGCAACATCAGTAACTCTGACATCACGAGAGCAATACAAAGATAATTCCTAGGAGAAAATCCATGCACACATGATATAGTAAACTGCATGCTGAATAACAAATGAATTAAGAAGTTTAAATTGCGCATAAGTGCAGACTGGAACAAATGATTCTTTACCATAGGTCCTGAAGAGACACCTTACACTTAACTCTATCTACAGTCAGGACAACTTAAAAAACAAATTGGAGGGAGTGGGCTCAATAGTAGCCTAAGCAAAGGTCAATCTCCCTTTGTAGGGAATCATTATCACCAGGACTAAAATCACTACTGGCAGAGGAGATTGATCCCACAGGTATGTAGGAAATATAGTTAAATCATAATTATTATTTATGAGATTTCATAGAAAGACTTAAGTTTATGCTACTCTTCATCCTGACCCCTTCAATTTTTTTGCCTGAACTAGAGGTGAAGCCACTATGCCATCAAGTTGGTCTGCAAGACTAGAACCCATACTCTCTCTGTTTGGAACATTTTATTGGGGTTTACTTCATTGTTGTTACAATTATTGGTGACAACCAGAAATTCTTCTATTTCGGAATAGCATAAATGACCATAGCATATTTGCATTGTATACTGGTCATTTAGAGCTTTATATTTACAGCATGATTTTGAATGGGCTTTTTCTTTTCATCTAGCTGCAAACTTGCATAATCCCCTCCGATTAATTGTGTTGGCTTTTTCTCATATAGACTTGCAACAAAATATTCCAAAAAAAGTATCTTCTTCTTCCTTTTTTTCCCTTGCCCCAATGACATAGCACTTTCCAAAAATCACACCATTCACAGTGGTATCATTTCAACAGAGTTCAGAGAACACATGCCTTAAGGTTTCTGTGGGCTTGTTTTGCAAGTTCCTTGGAAGGGACCAATACCAGTGCTCTCACCCCACTGCTTGAGGGATCACCCTGCGATGAACAAGTTGAATACATGTGATGTAACTTGTTAATTTAATGTAATACCAGATTAGTTGAATAACTCTGTTTTTTTCTGTTACTTTCCACAGTGATCCAAGCCAAGGCTTATCCACTGAGCGTATGTAACTCTGGACATTTATAGAAGGATATCTAGTTTGCATAAGAATTATTGCCATACACTGTAATAATAATTATGAAGGGAAGTATGAAGATGAAGTTGACTTGTTTAACTGGATGCTGAAATGTCGGTCACTACCAACAGTTTTTCTCAGTACTTCTTTCACTCGGATGA
>BLAZ01000991.1:248221-250721 GCA_014633955.1 Acropora tenuis
ATAAATTCTTCTACAGCAAACTTGTACAAATAATAATTAATTATTATTTAAGCAAGGTTGAGCAAAATATTGTGATGTGTCAGTGGTGAGCAGATCAAGTTATTATAATTTGCCAAAGCCAAAGGCTGAGGCAAGCTGAGGCAAATAATTGGTCTGCGATCAATCAAATGATAAAACAATAAATTAATATTAGTCGGGTTGTTGGGCTGCCTATTCCCTGTTCCAAGTGGTAGAAATCGAGAGACGGGGCTGTCGGTCTTTTTGGGTTCCAAATCTGCGCTATCTTGAAACTTCACTGCATTCAGCATGCCCAGTGGCAGAATACCCAGGGGCACCCAACGAGAAAATAGTTCAAAACCCCTGCAACATAGCATTTTTGAATGTATTTTAGTATTTAAACGTAGATATAGGCATATTTTTGTCCCCTTGAAATTTTTCATCTGTGCGGATTTCCTAGCTGAGAGTCTAATGATCCGAACATTATAGGGATCAAAAATCATCTTTTCGAAAATTTTAGCCAGAAAAAGGCTCCCGAAAATGGGCATTTATTCCATTTTTTATATGTTCGAAAATCCGAGGACATGCAGACAAGCACGAAATTTAACAACAAAAATTTCGAAAATTGTAGATCTCAAATCGTCTTCCGAACAGATATTTTCCGAAAATTGTCGTTGGGTGCCCCTGAATACCAATCATGAAAACTTTAAAAAATTGACAATGTGATTGACAAAGAAGGCAAGCTATCTTTGTCCGTGTCAATATGAGCTTCGAAAATGTCAACTTTTTCTGAACTATGCCAGATAAATTTTTATGGGCTGTTTGGATTCGGGTGCAGTATAGGAATATGTTCATGAGACAATTGCTTAAATTGTCCAGCAAGTGCGAGGATCATATCTTCATTTTGTTTGGCGATACTCTTCCTTGTAACAGAAATTGAAGGCGAAATGGAAATAAGCGGTCTGGCGTTTAGTTTCGCTTCTCCCTTCCTCTGGTGAGGTAGTGCGAAGAAAATGAAAACGTGTTTTCACTGGATCACATAGAAGGGAAATGTAATAAACCGTTGATTTCACTCCAGAACGTGGACAATCGACATTCGCCGCTTGCTTGCTAGCAAAACTTGCGGCCCCTTTAATCATCTCGAAGTAGCTAAATAGCCTGATACCCATTTATGTTCTCCGTCATTTGCTTTTGTGACTGACACGTTATCTTGTAGTAGCCATGGTCACTGGGATAGTTACTTGACTTAGAATTCCTAGATTCGTCTGCTTTTAAATCAAGGCAATCCTTAGTAACACACTTTGCATTTTGATGATTGTGTGAAAAATAAGCAGTTTTAGTACAATAGTTTGTAGCACCAGGGTGAATGGTTTATCAACCTTGGAGCTTAGCCCGATCCAAATTCTTTCGTTAAATCATTCTTTAGCTATATTTTTTTATTTGGAATTCCGTTGGCTCGGCATACTAGGGAATTTTTAAGTATATTATGACTTTCGTTCTTGGCATAATAAAATCTATATTTTATTTCGACGCCATGCAGCAAAAAAGTTGCTTCCTGAGGATAAATACTGAAGTTTTCGAACCAACTGAAAAAAATTTTTCTTAACTACAAATTTAAGATTAAAAGTATGAATAAGGATGACTAGTAGATCTAGACTGGGTCACTTTGTTCATTGACAAAGTATTGAAATATTTAAGATTTTAGATTTTCCACACTACTGAACCTCTTAATAGCCTTTCTTTCATACCCAGAATGTTTGTTGAACTTAAAGTTTGCTACAGCCTATATCGCAGTCCTGCAAATTAATGTCTTAAAAATATTCGTTATTAGAAGGATCTCAGTTATGTTTTGCAAGACATATGAGATTGGACTGCGTGAGAGTTGCGCTTTTTCTTTTCTTTTGCCCTTGCTCGGTACGAACACATTCAATACAGCTGAAAATGATAACGTGACAAAAGTATGGCCGAATAGCTTAAGGGAAAAGGATATTGCTCTTTACGGACCTTTAAATAAGGCGGTGTCAGTGAAATTGGAATTCACTTCCCTTATCAAAAAGCATGTTGACCTTTCGAGAAATCTAGAAAATCTGGGGCTTTTGATCAATATATCTATGAATTGGCAGACTCGGTACTATGTGCAAGCGTAGCCGAGGAGTTGAACCAGGGACTGCCTGAAACAAATCCAGCTCGTGGTCAGAGTGAAACTTAAACTTGGGATCTCCCGATTTCAAGTCCAGCGCCCTAACCGCACTCGGCCACACTGCCTCGCCAAGATGGTGCACGTTTTCATGATTATCCCCAATCCCCTAGTTTAGCCATCCGAAGAAGCAATACCTGTTTGTTCAGGTTGCCAGACAAGCGGAGTTGCCGCCAATTTTGAAATTTTGTCGAGAGACAAACAGGCGGGCGTGATAAACTTGCATGCTCGCGACTTGACTTTGCGCGTTGGTTCCACATTACTATTTAACCTTTAATTAAATTGGTTTTGACTTAAGTTTCAAAT
>BLAZ01000991.1:359933-362433 GCA_014633955.1 Acropora tenuis
AACCCACAAAAGAAACAGCAACTTTCGTCATATAAAAAAAATTCACCATCGGAAGGATATACGTCAATAAGAACTCTATTTTACACACGCGGAAAAAGAAATTGTATTGAAATTTGATTTTTTTTTGTATTTTGTATGAGTGTGCCATATTGGTCGCAACCAGAAAATAGAAACTTAAAATGATTCTTTAAAAATTTGTAGCTTTAGAAAAGATACTACCTACTAAGTTCTTAGGCAACGACTCTTTGATTTGATGGAAACTCACACAAGTCAACAAGTGATTTTAGCGAGAAACATGCGGTAATATCGAAACACAAACAAGTGATTAAGATTTATCTATCAGAAGAAAAAAAATGACTAATGTATTGTAATTAGGCACACGTGCATTTTTGAGCCCTTAAATTGCATTACAGAAGGTAATAACATGCCGTATGTAACTGAACAATGTGTAACTATTTCAAGGAGCTGTAAATCAATTTGGATTGTTTCTTTTATTTTTTTACATATCCTCCTTGGGCTTTTACTGCTAACACCAAAAAACATCCTCCGCGCAACTTGAAAGTTGTTTACGATTTAGCTGTTTGCCTGTGTTTACGTCTGGCAATATTGAAAAAAGCAACAATAATGATATCATGCAACTAGACAAAGTAGCTGTATTTTCGCATCTTTTATTATAGTATTTACTACGATATTAAACAACAGACGGCATATTTACGCTATAATAATGCGCTTTATTTAACCATCTTAAGTAAAAAAATACAATGGTAATACAATATTAAAAATGCGAGAAACATGACAAGTAACAGTCGTAATGATATGTTGGAAACTATATACATATACAAAAATATATAAAAATTATATTCCACAAATAAGTTTACAAGCTCTTGGTATGAAGGAACGTTGGTGCCTGTCGGTTCCCGACACTTCGATATATATGCTTCTCCTAGATCTTAAATTATATTGATTTTTTGGTGCCGATTTAACAAAAACGTTATTTGGGTTAACTTACGCTAACATAAGTCCAGAACTTTACTTGCCAGTACCAAAGCGGATTGAGAGAGCGGACAGCAAACGAACAAGCAAACATGCAGAGAGGAGTGTGTGAATTTGTAACTCTCATTTCGTATTGAATACAAATTAAATTGAGCTTTTTTACGAGCTCATGCAGAGCCGCAGATGGCTTGATAACGTACCATTAGATCAGTGTTCAAACAGCTGTCGTGGGGTTCTTCTCTTGTTAAGGTTAAAGAGCCTGCGTTTGTCAAGAGAACTATTTATCTTTCAGTCTTATTCCTGTTAAGCGAAAGTGAGAAACATTGTGGATTTAAAATCCTCATTTCCCTAAAAACATACTTTAATATGCCAGCGTAGGATGTAAATGCCTGTAATTCAAACAAATATAAAAACCCACTTTTGAATTGTTGCATCGTGTTTTTTGTCTTAAGGCCTACTTTAAGTTTCGATTAAACGGAGAGAACGTCTTTGGCAGAAATCTTAGGCCGCTGTATAACTATATTAGAGCACAACAAACCTGATTATTCTCAGTAATAAAATCTCCTCTAATTTTGACGTCTAAAGAAGGCCTAGATGACAATGTTAAGACAAAGTATATTCTTAGCATTTTCAGGATTAGGGCTTGTTCTTTGTTCGAGTCCAACTCAAACACTGATATTGAGTTATTTTAGTTTAACAAATGGTAAGATGGTAGATTCTGTTTGCTTCACTTGAAATATTGCACCCGTTTTCTGAAGACGTAATACTTGAAGCGCATGCAGTTTACTCCCCCGTCGCGTCAAAGCAAACTATTTTTTCCACCTTGTCTGTTCAATATCTAAATTCCACTTCCCCTTCCTAAACAGAGCCTTGTTTTCTGTTTATAATTTTGTTCATAGTTTTGAGCTAGTCCATCAAATAAATTGCATTAATTGCCCCTTGTCATTAACGTATAAATGTCGAACTTTCTGCAAAGGACCTAATAAGTTAGTACGAACCATCTGAGCCGTAAGGAGCATTTATCGTCTCTCCTGAAAATCACTGTTAGCCAGCCGGCTTTACTATGTCGCTGCCTACTTTACTGATGGGGACGGTTTGTTTCATAATTTTCGTTTCATCAGGTCAGTAACATATTCATGCATGGCTGCTGTATAATCCATTGAGACTGAAAAACGCCCATGAATTAACGTGCCATCTTGAGAGTTTAGGGCTGGAGAATCCATCCACAACCGAACAACTCCTAAGTAGTCTAACATTTCCTCGCATTAGTGCGGCCTCCTAATTTGCAGTTATGAGTTTGCACTGAGTAACTGTTACTCTCAGTGTATTGAGGCGAAGGTAGCAATGAATTCTTCAGACTTTTCATAAAATGCTCATCTGTGGTGTTATTAACCGTCTACAGTTAATGGCCAAATGCCAAGCAGTTTGCTCGTATGG
The DNA here is from genome assembly GCA_014633955.1 of Acropora tenuis. Taxonomy (NCBI): domain Eukaryota; kingdom Metazoa; phylum Cnidaria; class Anthozoa; order Scleractinia; family Acroporidae; genus Acropora; species Acropora tenuis. The sequence goes on from BLAZ01000991.1 coordinate 362,364, forward strand.
GTAAAACTATGAAAATTTCGCAGTCGACAATAAGCGAACATTCATCGGAAACTTTCATATCGGATGAAGT
>BLAZ01000991.1:367433-374933 GCA_014633955.1 Acropora tenuis
TCCCCTTTTAACTTGAAGTGCTTAACTTTGTTCTGAATACGTCATCATGTGGACAGAGCACGGACATCGAATATTCTTTTTAGTGGAAAGGAAAACTCGAATATTCAAAGGCAGATAGAAAAACAAACAAACAAACAATGGTCATTTCTGGGCTGACTGTGCATGCTTTTGTCTCTAGTACAGAGAGTTAAATGAGAAACGTTTTTCAAAAGAGTGGGCGGCCAAAGAAACCGTTTATTGTCTTCTCCTTTTTGATAGGTGAAACAGTTTTAAAATTGCTACAATGTTTCAAAGTGAAGTGCACTGATGTTGAAATGACTGGGTCGCTAAGATGACTCGTGAGCTATGTTATTGCTCTAGCCGTGAGGCCCAGAGCTGACAGTCAAGGTGTTTCTCAGCGCCTTCACAAATTGTAACGCGTAGTTTCCCCAATTCTGGGCAATGTCAATATAAGGTTCACCGCAAAAAAAAAAAACCGTCGCGTTTCATTGGTCACTGTTGTTTTCTTTAACCAACATAATGCACAAACCATTGTTAAGGTCACGTTTTATTTTTTCTTGAAACGCTAACGTGGCAGAACTAGTCAATAAACATTTCAATTCCTGAATAGTTTGCTCGCAAAACTTCTCTTACTTGACATTAAATAACAAATCACTACTTCACTTTTTGAGTAAATAACGTGACACAGATAGAAGGTCAGAACATAGAATGATGCAAGCCTGTTGAATTTAGGTTTTAGTATACAATATACAGCATTGAAAAAAGAGAGCTTTAACATTGCTCATCAGAAGGTGAACGATAATTGTGTCATGATTGGTTCCTTAATGAAAGGTCTATGCGGCAGTGCGTTTACATTCTCCTGTCCAGTTAAATGAACTGAGGTTCTAAAATGCCACAATAACCGCCAGTCTACTCGTTGTGTTTAACGTTCTTCTTGTGTGTTTCTTTCTTCCTATTTTTTTGTCTTTTACAGTTTTTCGTTTTAGCATTGAATCTTGTATGAGTGCAATAATGTTTTAGTCAAGTGCCTTTCGCCATCTATCAGTTTTCTAGGTCTTTGATGGCCGGATATTGAAATGTTTTGATCGTGATATTGAAATACTTCTTTTTGCACCGATATGTGGCTCAGTGTATAAAAAAAATGATTGATTAGTTATAGTTGAGGAGATATGAATGAAAATGAATGAGAAGAAAAAAGTATGAAAGGATTCTTTTGCCAGTTGTATCGCACAAGTAGCAATCAAATTTTCACCTCAATATTTATAATGAGTTTGCGAGAACTGGGTGTACGAGGATTGAAGGAGTGTGCAACATTCAGTGAAAACAGAGAAGCGCTTAAGGGAATAGCGAATATGGATGACTTCTAATCATCGCTTAAATTCGGTTTAGACGGTGAAAAATTGTCAATTAAAACTGGTCATCACATTGGCCTCCTACTGTGATAAAGCGGTATCGTTATCTGAATTGGTTAGGTGCTGCCTTGACGGATGAAATTATGTTCATCTTTTTCCGCCAATGCGGTCCCAATAAGGCCTTATAAATTATAAATAGTGTAAAATCGCGCACCTGTTAAACAACACTTTTTCTCAGCAGTGATATTTTTGAACAGGAAAACACCAATTATTCTAGAAATATGTGACTGCCTATTCTTTGTCTCCATTTTCTCAGCGCAGGGGTGAAGCTTGATCGATTTCAGTACTACGAACGGCTCTCTTACAACTTGCTCATTCGAGCGCAAGCGAGACAAAAGGAACAAAAAAAATAAAATGGTCATGATCATTGGTCGCCATAAATGAGAAAAAAAAAACAAAATCTTCAGTGCTCAAGGTGTATTTGAGATGACCAGGAATGAACTGCTCATCGATCGCTGTAAACAGTCCAAGTGTTTGCTTTACAGTGATCGATGAATAAAGTGTCAACTAATATAATTCATTTGGCTGGTACTGCACAGAGCAGCCGATTCTAGAACTTGAACTCATTTGTCATGCACGATGACGCCACGACCAAGAAATAGGTCTTGATATCTTCCTTTATTTCTTTGTGCATTCAAAAAAAAGGTAGTATTTCAGGATTGATAATTGGAATAAACAATAAATTAGCGGCGATTTTTATTTACAAATTTTAGCAATTTTATTGTTAAAGTTACAGGTAATTCATTCTAACTACTGCCGGGTGTCTGTTGAATAAACGATGTCACAATTTCACGGAACCATGCTAGTTAGCCGTTTGTTTTCGGGGAGTAGGTTGATAGCAAATCATAGCGTGACACTTTGGACTCCTTTGGGAAGAACTTTCTCGAGTGATTCAGTTTTGCCTTTGTGACTTACATAAGCCGGATAATTCTTTCTTTTTATGCACAACGACGTGATTTGTTTTCACTGTTGAATGGTTGACTTGCTCTGGTTAGAACAGCATTAAATAACAAGAAATGTGGACTGAGCCATAAAATCCAGAAGCCAGTTTTTTTTCGTGTTGTGTGAATCCTTAGATGAGCTTTCGTAGTACTGCACCTCAGTTTTACAATTTATTTCAAGTGCGTCGGTATTTGCGTGTGTTTTTTCTTCACTCAAAAATCGAGAAGATTTGAGGTTTTTGCCGGCCTCATTGTTGTCATTAATTATCGATATCAGTTGTTTAGAATACTCTCTTTTAAGCCTGTAACAATCAGTGGATCACCGCGTTGATTATCTGGAATCACCGGGGCAAAAGCTTACGCTTTCATTCCTTCTCTTGAATACGTTCAGTTTTCTAGTGGTGTATCATGGCGGCAGATTTCCTCTCGACTCTGTGTTTTACAATTATGGTGTCATCAGGTAACATTCTTCTGTCTTTCCTTTGTAAAAAAATAAATAGTGTTTTAAGACAAAGGAGAAACTTAGGCGGTTCTCGAGTGTATTGTAGTGAGGTTCACGACCTACTATCATGCAGCTACTTTATGCCATAACGTATTGACACTTCTTTGTCCAGTTACTGCAGTATGTAAAATGTTTGCACGAGCATCGATTTGACCTGGCTTCTTCGCCACTATATGGAAACACAATAACTGCAATGCGTTTTCGATATCAAAAAGTGCTGCAACCAAGTTAAGTTTACAAGTTTTTTGGTGGGCCTGAGTGGCACAGCGCAGGATTCCTCTACGCACTGCAGGGCCCTACCTCACGCAAAAGTCCAGGACAAAATATATAATTATGCTATTTACCTCTCTTTTCGCAGTTGTTTTAGGAATTTTAAGACTCGCACAGAACGGTTCAAGTAGTGAATGATGCTCTCATCATGGTAGGAGAAAAAGGCCGTTCTAACTTAGCTGCCTATTTTTCCTTTCAAAACCACAAATATTCAATTTTGTCTGCTCTGTTATCTTCAATTTTCCGTGTTCGTCAGTCACCTCTTGAAAGCATGTTTTCTGTACAATATCGGACTTTTTTGGTTGCTAATTATTTCCTTTTAAACATTTTGCGATGTGTAGTCAAACTCAAAAAATCCTTTTCAGAGCTATTTTTTTGTCGCTCCCATAGAATTGATTTTATTGCTCATTTCAATCAGCCCGGTGGATAAGTAACCGAGACTTGAACACGCAATTTATTTGTCTGCCCTTTTTCGAGCAGAAGTTTTTTTTTTCAACCTAAAACTGGCATAGCCTGGTACACAACCAGAATTGCAGAATGGAATAAAACGAATTAGATTCGCTATAACGTTTGACGATTTTGATTTCTTTAGCAAAAGGTCATGCATCGCAGATTATTTCAGTAGTTTTTGAGGAGCTTGAGTGAGACCATGCTCCACATACTGCCAATGAAACTAAAACGCTCTTTAAGGAAAAGGTGATATGAGAGTTCCTATATACAGTCTTTCTCCGGTTTGATTCGCACTGAGGTCGAGTGAAAAGCGATCCGTAGTTGATAATTCAAAATTATTAGTAGCGCCTAAAAGAGGACCTTTTTTGAATGAGGAAAGAAGTTAATTTGTTCAGCAACTGAAAAGCGAGGACCCCAGATTTTTTTTCTTTTACTTTATTAACAAACAAGCTAGGTGAACAATAATTATGATGCCAATTAATACCAAGAGAACGCTTAAATTAAGAACTTCGCATTTGTTACACTACACAGCGTCAAGAGAAAAGACAGTTTAAGTGCGAAGAAAAGTTGAAAATAGATAAAAGCGACTCAGGAGAAAGAACATTTCTCTTTCTTTTTTATGTCTACGTTACGGTCAACATGGAAAGCGAAAATGGTCGTCACTGGAAAGGTCGAACTAAAGCATTTATGGATTTTCACACAATACAATTAGATTTGCTTCTAAATCAGGCACTCAGAAGCGATACAACTGAGCGCTTCAACAGCTTTTTGATATCATGCATGTATACATGTACTTGTATATAATATGGCATAGTTATTCAAGATTTCAAGATGTGGCGCGGAGTTTGCAGTTTCTGGTGTCAGACTGCATGCTACTGCTGTTGTGTTCTTTAGTTCTACTCAGCTCCACCTCAATAACTCAAAAACTCGTGACGAGACACTCAAATTGACAAGATTTCACAATCGCAACTGACTGGTGACGCAGCAATATAGCCTTTGATCATTGATGCTGAGCACATCCAAACAACATCTCTAGTAGTCCAAAGCTAGCTTGAGCCCTTTGTACAAAGCGTGAAAAAATGCATCCAGAGCTCAGTTAAGAAGTGAATATAACGGAAAGAGTATGTAGAATTTCCTTTGAAGAATGCAGGGCGCTAACTTAATAATTGACCATATTGCTTAGTAAGAGATTTACAATAAAAACTGAGATCGCAGCGTCTTGAATTTAGACCGTGTTCATCCTCACCAAATCCGAAGGAACGCCCTTAATCTCGTTATCGTTGCTCTTGATACGTATTGGACGCAAACTGCCTGAAGTGTATACAGCCCAGAAATTTGGCACATTTTGCGGGAAATAGGTGAACGCGTACTCTCGCGTCAATGATATGAGTACAACTATGAAAAGCGACGGTCGCCATAATTTCATTTTCCTTCGAGTTTTCACCAGTTTTGTTAGCTCTGGCATTGCTGGTGTTAAGTGTGTTAATGCATTTTTTTAAGTGTGTTAATGAATCTATGTATCAAAAGAAAGCACTTTAAACATTTATAGTTAATATCTGCTTCTCCTGTAGCATCTATTTCAAAGAGTAAATTTAGCCGTGATATGTGGACCAATGACCGTCCCTGTAGGTGCGTGGTCTCTCCTTCATTACAAATTTCTTTGAACAAGCTGTAGCTAATGCGCCCTCACCAGTTCAGTTACAGGTCAATTACTTCTCAGGGATCGGCAACGCGATTAATATTATTAATTATAATCGAAGCAAAAAAAAGAATGATGTTGTGGTAAGAGTTTGTTTGCCCCTTTTCTATCCTCGGCAAAACTCTTTAAAAGGCTATACATTTCATGATTGAATGACTCTTAATGGTTTCAAAGCAGCATTATCTGTTTGTTTTCCGTGCTTTGACAGTCTTTTCAAAAGTACGAAAGAGAAAGTTTGGCACCATACTCGGTACATCGGCGGGCAGTCTTATTTCCTTCCCTACGCACCTGAAAAAACACCAGAGGTGATCAACCGAAATGTATGATTGAAATTGCGAAATAATACACTGACATGCAATAATCGGAAGAATTAGATAACTGTTAGTGAATAATAGCTCTCACCAAGGATAATTTCAAAAATGCAAATTTGTAAACTGACGTACTAGGAAGAAAGACATGAGACCAATAAAATTATATCTGGTAATCCGTTGCACCGTTACCAGAACGTGTTAGATTTAACGTGTTTATAATGTAGTGAATAAATAATTTAGCAGCATTGACAGTGGTACGTTAATACGGCGCATCTTTGTTCTAAATGAATTTCTGTGTTAGGAGTAGCTACCCAGCTTACGTAAAGCCAGAGGAGGGGGTTCACTATCTGATTGAGGCAAAAATGGACGTTTAAAGCTTGAGAATATCTATTGTAATGTAATGTGATGTATACTGAACTGACCTCTCAGCTTTGAGGCTTTCGGGGCCAATGAAACAAAGTATGACGATAATAAAAGCAACACTTATTTTAGTGTATCAGTACCTGGATTCACGATAAAACTAATACGATGTAGTTATACGTTTTCTTAACACTGAGTGGTGTTTGTTTCAAGTGACGCGTTCGTCGTTTTCGCTATCGACTGCCAGGCGCCAATGTCAGCGCTACTTGTTATGAATCGAAAACGGAATTTTTTATCAAAACTGTCGGGATATGATTGTTGTGAATGGAAAAGTATCTTTTGTTAGGCTTTTGATGCAATTTTAGGCGCTTTTGAATTGCTGTTCTTTTATACAAGAGAAGTTGTTTGCAAAATGTCTCTTTTTCGGTCGCAAAAAAGTTTCAATTTACAGTGACCTAACAAACCACATAAAAAAGTGAGTATACTTGTGATTTTGAAAGAACCCACGCGTGGTCAGTTCATGACTCCATCTGATTTCTTTGTAGAAGGAGTGGCTGGAAGTTCGAACCTAACCGCTTTTTCAAGTTTGAAGACGTCACGTACGAGTGAAACGCTTTGAAATTTTGGTAACGCCCACTGAAAATGATAACTGAAGTGAATCCTCCCCTGGCTTTACGTAAGCTGGGTAGCTACTCCTAACACAGAAATTCATTTAGAACAAAGATGCTGCGTATTAACGAACTATCTCAAGGCAGCTAAATTATTTATTTACTTCATTATAAGCACGTTAAATCTATAACACGTTCTGGTAACGGTGCAACTGATTACTAGATATAATTTTATTAGTTTCATGTCTTTCTTCCTACGTCAGTTAACAAATTTGCATTTTTGAAATTATCCCTTGTGAGAGCTATTATTCACTAAAAGCTATCTAATTCTTCCGATTATTGCATGTCAGTGTATGATTTCGCAATTTCAATCATACTTTTCGGTTGATCACTTCTGGTGTTTTTTCAGGCGCGTAGAGAAAGAAATAAGACTACCCGCCGATGACAGTGTCAAATGTTCTTTTTGTTACTTTTGAAAAGACTGTCAAAGCACGAAAAACAAAAAGATAATGCCGGGTTGGAACCATTAAGAGTCGTTAAGGAAATGTATAGCCTTATCATGGTCAGCCGTTGTACTTACTTGAATGATAGTAAATCGCGGGGCACTCTGAAAACAAAAGAAACAATGTTCAAGTGAATAAGCAACGAATTAATAATATTGCTTTCGAGTGAGATTTCAAGGAAGCCACCTGCAAAGATTGTTAAGGTCATTCAGTTATGGGTCAAGTCAGTGACCTCTTTTCATGACATTATTCTAGGGTCATTTCCGACACGTTCGTACGAAGGTCCTCTTTGTGACGTTACAAATTTTCAGTGATGGTACGCACCAGTAGTATATAAAGATGCTTTGAGATAGTTATCAACACAGAAAAAAAAATTGGTTCTAGATACATCAGATGTGCGTAATGATGCTGCGAGCTCTTTTCAGGATCCTTTGGATAGTTTGC
>BLAZ01000991.1:427453-429953 GCA_014633955.1 Acropora tenuis
TCGTGGCTGAACGAAACGAAAATTTGTATGCAAGGATAATAGATGGTACATCTCGTGTTGGTAGTGTGCCCGGAACAGTGACATCGGAGTTGTTTGCCCCCTGCAACTCTGTCGAGTTTGATATTTCGGACGTTGCATGTCCCAATCCAGTACTGCATGCTTTCAAGTTTTGGCAAAGCCACCAATATCATCTCGAGAAGAAGGAAAATACCGCAAAAGACCAGATTTGCATTTGCAACCCGTTTTACTAATTTGATTGACTTTGCTTGTGGCGCGCTATCGTTGAAACGGTGTGTCATGATTCACGGAAATAGAAAAGCGGGCTGTCATTCAAGAATTTTTTCTTGGCTGTCATAACCAGAGCACGGTGCCATTATCCCTCTAACAACACAAGATGGAAACACGCTGCGTAAAAACAAAGGGGAGATCATCAATAGTGTTGATGCACTGAGCAGTGAGTTTCAGCAAACAGATCTACTAAACAATACACTCTTTCTTTTCCTGAGCTATAAAACCGTCTTAACAAATAGATAGATCTTAGTAAATCTGCCTGAGTCACCATGTACCTCCCGTGCCTTTGTAATTACATCAGCAAATGGTTAGACTTTCAAGTCTTCTCGGATAAGGACTATAAGCCGGAGGTCCGGTCTCACAATTTCTTCAACTCTAAAATTCTGGGGGACGTTAAAGAACCCACACACTTGTCGAAAAAGAGAAGGGCACGAAGTTCCCGGTGTTGTTGCTGCTCTATTCAGCAAGGTGGCCGGCTCGAAGTATACCTGTAAAAGGTTAAGGGTGTATGAGGCTGCTAAAGATGTGTGAACAGCCAGTCAGGAGGTGATTTTCGAGTGCTGAAACGCATTAAAGAGTAAAGAGTATTTTCACAATAAATTGAGCCGATAGTTGCGAAATAGATGTGTTTTGATATCCGGTGCACCACAATTATTTGCTAGTGATTAACATTCTGATTTGAAACTGCATTACAATGCAGTCATTTACAAGTCTTTCCGATACAGAGTCATGTAGTTTGGTTACTAGTTTTCGACCTTCGAAATTGTGATCATTAATCGGATCGTTGTTTTGAGTCCTTATCTCTCTCTGCGAATGTCGCTTACTACAAAATCAATGCTCTGTTGCCGAAACGATTTACGTTGCTTAACATCAAAATGCCACATTTTAAAATGTGTCATGGAAATATTTTGTTTTCGGTTCTGTTTTTGTTTTTTCTTGCTTTTCAATAGTAACTTTGAGAGGGGGGTGAATAGGGGTATGAAAATCCGTCGATCCGCTAAAATTAATGGCTGAATCCGTCGATCCGCTCAAAAAATAAGTTAAATCCGAATCCACCATCACGGACCCGTCACGCATAAGTGCGTTACTATTTCTAGTCATTTTCCCCACTGCGTGACATCGGCACATAAGAAAGAGAAAGCCAGATTTCAGCGGAAACGTTGAGATCCACGATCCGAACTTCCAAACAACCAAAATCCAAAATGCGGGCCCAAAATCTGGATAAAACCGCGATCTGTTGTGATCATAGGATCCGCAGATCCGTTAAAATTTCGCTCTGAATCCACAATCCGGGCTAAAATATTTACCAAATTCGCCGATCCGTAGATCTATTCACCCCCCTCCTTTGATAACAAAAAATACGTCCATCTATGCAAATTTGCATATTTTTTATTTTAGCTTTCATGCAATCTCAACATAATTTATTTCTTTCGCTATAAAAGTCGCTTGTACTGAATTGCGAATTGAGATGTAAAATTTCAAAAAAAAATTGTAATTCTCAGCTGTCTTTTCTCGAAAGAAACACGAAGGATATCAAACTGCTAATTGCAACAATGAGTCGCTGGGAAATTGTTAGTTACGAACACGTCGGTGTCGTCCTTTTTGAAAAATGTAAAACTTGAATTATGAATTTCCTTTAACCAAACGCGGGAATAGTTTGTTTCCTGGTAACAATATTCAGCACAAGAATTCACGCCACAAGGGTAGGAAATTGCAACTGTAAAAGCGTCGAGGAAATTACATTCAGGGCTAAAACATTTAGCTGAAATAATTTTAAACAGTCAGGCACTAGGCGGAACGTTACGGTTAGTGTAGCCATGGTTAGAAGAGGAGTGATCTCCTCTAATAAATATGGTTTTATAGCGTTTTAATATAGCGTTTTTCTGTATGAAGACGTAACGAAGCGTATCACTGAACTGGTAGAATCCTAGGTGGGAAAAATATTCAAAACAAAAAACGTCAACTTCAAAGGACCTTCAAAACCAATGTAGCCTGAAATCAATTAATAACAACTTAATGCGATTGGATTCGCTTTAACATCAAGAGTGTTCATACCTCTTCCACCACCGTTCTTAGTCGGGCAATACAGCGCATTTACAATATTCAAATTCACCCTCTGAGACCAGTAGTCGATAACAAAATCAATATTTCACAAACCGACAGCTAATATTGGGATACCAAACGAAACTGCTAATTTATCTACTTGCCT
>BLAZ01000992.1:62071-67071 GCA_014633955.1 Acropora tenuis
AGCACCTGCGATCAGCAAAGGATAGGCTCAAGTCAATCAAAAAGAATTAAAACCCAGTAAGTCACTGCTTTAAACACTTTTTGCATACAGCAGCTCCACTAATCCTCCTTTTGCTTTTACAGTAAGAAACCTCACAGGCTTAAAAAAAATATTATCCATTTTTGTTTATTAAATTCAGTTGGCTTTTGCCCAGAACAATAGCATCAATGTGGGTCCCTATCATATGTACATATACAGTTTGCACACTAATATGGCTGTCAACCTTCTTAAAATGAAAACTAAAACCTCCACCATCTGTGAAAGTTTTGCACTCAGGAAACTAGGGTCCAGTCCTGTACCACTTCAAAGTCTGGCATGCTCCACTATAACCAAAACAGGTCCCAGCCAGGCTTATCAGATACAGGACAAAAACAAACACCTTTGAGACGTACCACGGAATGTCAGGAATGGTACTAACATTGTTGTTAAAGAACCAACAGCCGACCTATGACAACACCTATCAAAACTCTCTGTGCAGGTATTTTGCTTTCAAGAATTTTCATGATGTTTATGGCCTACTGTCATCAGTTTCCTGATCTTAATTCTTTCAGTGAAAGGGAATGGGAACTGCTGAAATACAGTATATTCATCGTCTTGTTTTAAAGTTCACAAAGTTTACGCGCATGTATTTACGCAAATAAAATACAAGAGATAAGTATGAACAGCTTGCTAAACGTACAGTAAAAATTTTACTTTAAACTGAAGTCATTATGAGCCCTGTGCATAATTATATTTCACACTTCTTTCAGCCACAGTGGATGAAAAAAGTCTGTTCTTTCCCCATCTGTAATTATTTAGTTTTCACGCAACTGACATCAACTGACATGTGCATTGATCGGCTTTCGTGACATACAGGCCTCTGTCACAGCATCAGAATTTCGCCGCCGCAAGAAGAAAAAATACAAAGCACTTTCGCCCACTTTCTTTAGCAGCCTGAATGCGATTTTAGTTTTCTGACCAGCAATGCAAGCACAAGCGCAAGGATAAGCACAAGCACAAGAGCACGTATTTCACCTTGAAAACAGGCTCGATGCAAGCACAAGCACAATCGCAAGGATCAAAATTTTTCCTTTTCCTTGTGCATGCGCGTATGCTTGAGTTCCCTACTTGTGCTTGCGTTATGTTGGGTTTCATTTGAGTGAAAACCAGGCTACAGTATATGCATGCAATAGAACAATGAGCTATATTATTAGCGTGCAAGTAAGCTCCTTGAAATTTGCATTTGCTTCAAAAATCTCCAAAGAGGAAAGCTTGCTTCTCTGTAAACAAAAACATCTAAAAATATTGCTGTTATACTTCTTTTTTGGCCAATAACAAGTTGAAAACACTTCCTATAAAATAATTTATATTAATGCGGTTGATCAGGACAAAAAATATGCAAATTTCTTTGATAACATCTCTGTGCATTCTTTAATTAGCTCAAATTTCAGACGGCACACAAGGAAAATGCTGAAAAGCCTTCTTCCGAGTGAATGAAAAGACTTAAAACTCCTAAATAATGTATAAATTTCTGTTGTTTTCACTGATAGCATCTTTCTCACCAAGTAATTTCCACACACACTATTTTATGTTAAAATTTCACGCATTCGACAATCTCATTGTGTCACACGCTCAAGCATGAAAGCCACCTTTTGAAACAAAGCGTGTAGAAGCCTGTTGTAATCCTCACCACGTCCTCGTATTATCGTGGTGGAAATTAGCCTTGGGGAAAACCGCGGCTTTCAGTTGGGGTGGACGAAGTTTCACCGCGGTCAAACCACAGACTGAATCTGCGTTTTGACCACAGCAAATGCACAAGTAGCTTGGAGCGGTATTCTCTTCAAATTTTCTTTCACTGATAATTATTGTAATATATTATTATTCATACAGAAACAGTTCAAGTTTATAAGTTCTCTGAGAAAATGCGAAACTGATTTTTATATACATACTGAATTTCTAAATCATTGCTAAGTACTCATTTTAAGATACCAATCATTTTTTACAGCACCTGTGATTGGTAGAGACTAGCATCTTGAACAGTCTGTTCCATATTACTGAGAAGTTCACATGAGTGGCTTATATATTTGATCCACAGCCGTGTTTCAGCTTCCTCTGGTATACTGAACACTTTTTTTATTTCGGACATGACATGACCTGATTGATACAATAAAAGTATATGTCACATTTCACACTGAGTACCTATAAAATTAGTACAAAGCATGCAAATTAGTACAAATGCAAGCACAGTAGCTGAAAAATGTAGCCTTTATCCAGCCATGTCATTATTACCTTTTCACCTAGCATTATTATTTTAGTTAATTATTAGGCGATGTCAAGTTTGCAACTTTTCTCAAGATCTCCCTGAGATAAAATCTATTGGAAACATGTTTTTTAATTAAAGCATTTTTAAGCCCAACATTCAATGAGCATGTGAATGTTCAATATAACTATTTATCCATGTTTGATATCTCTAAACCTAATTAAATTTTCTTAGTGTAAAGGACCTAGTACATCATTCTGATACTCAACAAATAAGACAGCAAAAAGAAAAAAGACAAAAAAAAAACAAACAAACATACAGTACAGTCAATCTTCAATTTCACAGCTCCTAGCTTCATGGCAAGAATGGGTCCGGGGAAAGTGAAAACATTTTTGCATCATGGCAGCAAGGTCATGCAAATTGTAAGGGTACTCCTTAGACATGTTCACGTTCTCCTCCCACCACCAGTGGCAGTTTTTCTTAATTTCTTCCTTGGCAATGCAAGTTAATATGGATATCTCATTGGTGTGCACCATACCAGTTGAGATTTTCCTCACTTTCATTTGCCAAAACTCCATTATGTGTGACAGGAGTTCTCTTCCTTAGGAAACAGCACTAAAATATTAAGCACTAGGATTCTGCGCCAAGTTTACCTTTGTGTTTTCCACTTGAACAAAAATTAATAATCTATTATAAACATCCATGCATAAGCTACACCAATAAGCCACTCAAAGATAAGCCACACCCATTATTTTGATGATCAGTGTTAAGAAAAAAGTAAAACCGCCAAGAACTTGAGATTTTTGTCACATCTTGACAACACAGTTACAGAAAATTTAAATTCTATCATAATCATGCAAATTCATGTAAAATAATGTCTACCAATAATTATGATTTTGCAAAGTTGAGAATCAGTAAAACTTTATAGTAATCATGCAATATCTTAAAAAGACATTGACAGCAGGCCTAAACTCTGTAACGTCATGAACAACGCCATGGAAAAGTCTGTTTCATCTCAGCTGTGGGTGGATACCATGCTTCTGGAGATACGTAACTATACGGAAGCCACCGCCTGGAGAAAAAACGTGTTGCTGAATGGGGATCTGATATGTCATTCCATGGACAAATTTACCAATTGTTATAAACAATCAAAAGAGATGGTCTCAATGAGCTGCACCCCCAATTTTAAGCCCAAATTGTGAGGCTTATTCATGAGTTTGCAGTACTCCCCTACCACTTTCTACAACATTTTCCAAAACAAAAAAAATCTGCTTTTTGCGAGTGTATGTAATAATAATGTCAGTTACTAAAAGATAACCAAAAAATGGTCTACATGTGAAATTTTTAACATGGCTAAATGTAATTTAGGTAAGGTTAAACGCAACACAATGCTTGCCAGCAGCTTTGCTCAGTAAATTGTGTGGGGTGGCCTCGGGGGGCTCAGGGGTGTTTGTAATAATAAGTACTGTCAGTGCTCCTTTGTTTTTAAGTTCTCCACGTGTGCGATCGATAATTTGCATTTCAAGCTGAGTGCTGGCCATTCTTGTGCCCTGTCCCTGCCATCCTGTTGAAGATAAGTACTTTCCTCTAGATTGGTACCCCCCTCTATTCCATTGGAAGTAGTCTTTCAGTATGACGATGCCTGGTGGTGGTCACTCAGGGGGTTGTCATGGTTACCTATGCGCATGCAGACGGCTCCCATCGACTTGTCAGCACCTTCCCCAACAGTCATCTATTGGTGATGAATTTAATTCTTATTATTACTATCATCATCATCACTTACTATAAAATCATGCACTCACCAATAGTATCTCCTTTGCTAAATTTCCTTGTGACCAAGTTTTGAGGATCAGAATGTCTTGAAAGTTTGAACTCCATTAGGTATACCTCAACCTTACAGCTTTTAACATACATGCCATGTTCCACAACTTTCCTCTGCAAACTCTGCTGATCTGATGATATTCCATACCAAGACACCAGCTTATGCCATGCTTCCTCAGGCACTAGGTTATAATCAAGCCCATCTATGAGATTTTCCTTCAAAGTGCAGCTGTCCTCTGAGTGACATAACAAAATAAATTAATTAAGCTGACATCCAGAAATTAATTTTAAAATAATTATTGTTTGAGATGAAACAAGGAAATGTGAATTCAAATTTCCTATGAAGGCTGTCTTCATGATACAACTTAAGCCAGACAATAACACCTGCAAGAACTCAAGGTCATAATTTCTTGGCATAATTATTCTTTGTGAACATGGTCAAGTAATCATGTGTGTCTTGATGGCGAGAGACCAGGTCAGCTTCATTTTGACCTTACTTATTCAAGAAAAGTAGCAAGTAGCAAGTCAAATAATTTGAACATGGTGATTAACAAAGTACATGCAACATGCCTGTAATTTCATGTGATTCAAGGTGCCAAGAGTCACAAGTTACTTGGCTGATAACTCGATCAGGGCTTGAAATTGCACCTGTATCAGGCCCATTTGTGACTGAAGTTTTCACTTTTGCAAATAAAATTTTGTGACTTTATGGCTTGGTGAATAAAGAAATATTGTTATTTCCTAATCCCCTGTCTGACTTGTAAACAAAGTTCACTAATTCATCACTTAATCCATTTATATTTGACCTTGAATGTAAAAAACTACGATTGAGCAATTCAACATTCCTTAAGCCATTGCAGCAGTTTCATCAAAAAATAGTTGCACGACTTCCACTGTCAGT
>BLAZ01000992.1:142933-145433 GCA_014633955.1 Acropora tenuis
GCGTGCATCGCGAGACAAAAGAAAATTTTAATGAGGCGTGCATTACGACACGGCACTCCCGTGTTAAAGAAAATTTCTTTTGTTTAGCGTGCTAAAATAGCGTGCCCGTGTCATCACCTTTTTGTTGGTTTTCCCGTGGACGGTCACAAATATTTCTCAGTTTGTTTCATTTCTTATACAATGCAATTCATCTTTAATACCTGTTGAGCCACAACTGACAAGACCTCCAGTTCAATGCGATTGAACTCATCAAAGCAAGCCCATGCACCGCATGATGCCAGACCTTTAAAGAACTGTATACATAAGGCAGTTAATACAGGATATCCTCACAATTTTATTAACTGATCAAATAGTACTTACTTTTCCCATTTGAAGGTAATCTAAGCCATCTGAGCAGTTAAAAACAACGCACTGGATTGCAAGAGCTTTGGCCAAATCCTGCATGTTTAAAATACATGACGTATAAATATAAAATGCTTTTTATGAACAAAAATGCAGTTGAGAGAAAATAGGTTTTAAAAAATTGACAAATACCGGTTCACAAAAAAAGTAATGTATATGCATACCTTTGTGGTTTCTGTCTTCCCAGTGCCTGCTGGACCCTCAGGTGCTCCCCCCAAATTTAAATGGAAGGCACTCACAAGAGTACGGTAACAACGATCTGTTAGGGGGGTGATAACCAGCCTACCAATAATAATAAACAGGCAGAAACAACAACTCATAATTTCTTCTTTACTGAATAGCAGGAAAGAAACTTGCCAAATATTAAGTGGCAATTAAAAAGACAGACTAAGTGATTTTCATTTAGTGACCAATACGTACAGTACAAACTATTGACTTCATACAAACTAGCATCAAACTGAAATGTCTCATTATCCACCTAGTTGCTGTGTAAGCTGTAATGTACCTGACAATCAATGCATTATAGTGCCATGCACAAAAAAAAAACTGGGGATGTACACTCTGTACAGTATCTCTATTCCAGAAAAATAAAAACATATATTCACTCCTCATGCCAAATTATGTTGACATATAACAGTATATAAGGGGAATGCATAAGTTGTGTTAGGTGAAGCTTAAGGTCAGATATACTCCTTGTAACACATGCTGTTGTTGAAAAGACTGACCTGCCTGAGTTGCCAAGGTATTCATATCCATAGCGCACAGTGGCATTGATGATTCTCACCAGACACTTGTCCTCTTCCCAGTAGTATCGCATCTGGCATAACCACTGAAAATCATTTTCCTGGGACACCCCTGAATCAAATAGATAAGTCAATAATTACATTGACAAACAAAATGCAAAAGAAATGTCATCACATAGCATGCGTTACCTTTCTTGACCATGTCATGCACCACATCCCTGGCATGAACATCAATCACCACTAAGGCTCCCAGAGTTGTCCTGTTCTGCTTCGACAATTTGCCACGCACAAGGACTACAATATCTGAAAGCTGAAAGAAGATATGAAACCCAAACTATGCTTCAGTCTTTCCTCACATGATGGTTATTTTGGGGCCACAAGAGGAATGTTTGAAAGAAATGCAGCTTTTATAACTAACAGTCAAAGGTGTGTTATGTATAATAATAAATGAAATTATATAGTGTTTGATATTTTGATTAAATTGTAGACATAAATGATGTCCACTGAACATTGTTCGAGTATGCTGGAAAAGTCTAACAGAATATTAAAGAGGCAATTATATGTCAAGGTACTTTTGCTAGCAGGTCTAAAACACAGCTCAGGGCTCACAGGTCAAGTCAGGGCAATAGGAAGAATAATTCTTCTGCCATGGAAATAACAAGAAATACAAATTAAATAAATCATGGCAGTATCCATAAGTCCAGTCATCACTTGATTTATCCTCTGAGCACATGGCTAAAAGCCACAGATCTGACCTGACTTATTACCTGTGCTTTAGACCAGCCGTACTTTTACTGTTCTCTCGTCAAAACGTCACAAATACAATTTCCTATTGCCTTTACTTGTGGGTAATATACTTCTTTGAACACAAGAAGAAGGCCTGCAATAAATTTTTACAGATCGAAAGATATATCTAAGGTAGATTCTGGGCCAAAAGCTTGATCAGTTTGAACAAAGTGAGAACTTGAACAAGTTCGCTAACTTTTCCAAGTTTTTATCCATCTCCATCCTTGCCATCTGTGACAACAGTAAACAGTCTCAGGGCTCTAATACAGTCTCACGCAAGCAAACAGAACTTTAATTCAATGCAAACTTAAGATTCCATTGATTTAAAGACACCTTTTAGACCAATAATTACTGTGACAAATTCCCTTTAAGAATAGGCAGGGCATTTGAATACTTGACAAGGAATAAAAAGGTGGAAAATTCATTCACTGGAATGGGAATGAGCAAAACATTAATTAATTTTGTCAACTCGAGTGTTTCCAGATTCTGTTTTCCCCATGTAGATTCCCTGCTAAAAATAATAATAAAATTAGTAAAAAACCACAACAAGTGAATTCTAGCAAAAAAAT
>BLAZ01000992.1:170433-172933 GCA_014633955.1 Acropora tenuis
CTGGCAAACCACAATATGACAGGAAATGATTTCTACCAGCAGGGGGAAGAATTTATGAGCTACAGGAGTGTTCTGCATTTGGAAGACGATCTCAAATCATTTTTTATACAGGTCAGGTTAAAGAAGAGTGGTCTTAAGAAGATAATGAGCTGTTTGAGTCAGCACATTGCACTCAGTCTGATAAAGCATGGAGAATCATGAGAATGCATCCCTCTGGTGTAACAGAATCACAATCTCAAGAAGTAATTGCGAGTCAGTCAGTTCCTGGATGGAGTTCAACACAATGCTTTACCCAGAGTTACCAGAAATTAGCATGGTTGGCTACTGCCCCCTAATAGATGGCTCTTCTGCGGAGTTCAGTACAATATACACTGTTCTCAAACACACTCAAGCCACCAGTACTACCATGGGTTAGGGAGATACCATAGTAACATTAGATCTTGCTATCTTTGTGTAGGCCAAACAAATACAGTGGAGGTTTGCAAACAAAATTTCTGACGTATTATTGCATTGAACTTCTTGACAATTATCGGCCAAAAGTACTTAAACTCGGGACTTGAAAATCTGCTAATACTGTCAGGGGTGTATACTGCTGGGACGACATCCATATTAATGAAAGGAAAATCATACAACAGAGGTATGCGAGCTCATAAGATCTGCATGGAAGCCTTCTTTCGACTAATATGGCCCGAATTTGTAAAGTGGTAAACCATCTCCAGTTCTTGTGAGCAAAGTCGCCTCGAGTGATAAACTCCAGTGGTGTTGCTGAAGTAAAGAAGCGAGAGAACATCCCTCAAGTACGTATTTCCTAAACTAAAGGAAGATCTGAGGGTCTTGCTTTGTGCATTAGATGCATTTAACCCTTTCCCGCCCGTGAGTGCCAATTGGCACAAATATAGATTTTACTCTGTCTAACACCAGACGATTATTTTTACTCGTCAATGGGGCACCCCTTGGGCAGGAAAGGGTTAACATCATCAAAGACTAAGTCCCCACTCACCCTTTCTGCCGTGATTGCCAAATGGCACTTATATAGATTTTACTCTGTCTAACACCAGACAATTTTACTTGTCAATGGGGAACCCCTTGGGCAGGAAAGGGTTAAATCAGAGGCAAGAGGAAAGTCTAGGATGTTTGCCTTCTGGGAAGAGTACTGCTCCATGGTGGACACATTCCTGTAGTTTATTAAAGCAGAGAGAACCGCCAACTGGAACTTCCATCTTTCAGCAGTTACAGCAAAGACAGCACACTTCTTTGCCATGGACAGACCAAATTACTCAAGATGGCTACCCGTATTCCTTATAGACATGCATCGCCTGGAATCCACACATCCTCGGGTACATCAAGCATTCCTTTCAGGAGAGCATTCCATAAGTTGCTCTGCTCAGCCTTTTTCACAGGTGTCAACAGACATGGCTCTGGAGCAGTCAATCAACGATCATAGCAAAGCTAAAGGAGGAATAATTGGAATCTCACAGACACAGTCGGCCCTGAATAGATGGGTTCTCACAATCCACGAACATGCTTCAGTGACCACTAAATTAAACAAAGTCTATGGAATTAAAAGGTAACAACACCACCATGCATAAAGAGGCAACAAAAGCGAGGGTTAAATGAGATGAGGATGATGTAAATAAGCTAGCAGAATGTTTCACATCGGGTCTGATGACCAATCCATCTTCCCTTGAGTCAGATGCTGTGGTTAACATTGCTACGGGTATTGCCTTACCTCATGATGTTGCCGAAAAACTGGTGAACAGCACTAAAGAAAGGCAGAGATCAAATGAATAACTTCATAGGGAAAAAGTATCAGTTCCAACATAACTTCTTTCTGGGATGGTATTCCGAAGTAATAAGGTGAAATCTTTCAGCTGTGTCAACGAACGTTTATGTGAAAGCAACGGAGCAGAAGCTGATTACCGTCAATGCTGATAGGGACCTCTTCAGGAGACTACTTGATGCTGCAAATGCTCAACAGATCAACTTGAGGGAGGTCTTAAGCTACTAACTGTCACCAGTTCCTTTTTCATTGGCACACCAGGACAGGAGCCTCAGGAAAACAACCAAAAGCACTCTTTGTTCCATCCTAGAAAAGAATGTCACTGTCCTCCCAAGACTGTTTACAGAATTGACGGGATGACACTTGCCCATAGGATGAAATCCAGTGGTGGGAGAACTTTTGGCGATAATTTACAGTATTACAGTACGATCACACGAACCCTCTCACAGCAAAACTGCAATGAGGTTCATCTCATACTTGACCTGTACTGGGAAACATCTATCAAGAACAATGAACGCTCAAGACGGGGGGCATCCACAGCTCTCGAAGCAAAGATTTGTAGTAGCACCACAACAACCAAAGCAGTGGGATAAGTATATCAGCAACCGCAAAAACAAGACAAATCTTTGCGATTTCGTATGTACTTCGCCCCCTGCCAGATAAGGCAAGAGAAGCTACCAGAAAATAAGAAGATTCACATCGGAGCAGGGTTTAGAGATG
>BLAZ01000992.1:210007-215007 GCA_014633955.1 Acropora tenuis
GCATTTGGGAAATATTCTTTGAACCTTCGTAAGGTAAAAATTAATTTTGGAATTTAGAGATAACTGATCACTACTGAAATAATAATCTCAGAAAGAGAAAGCATGCAATTGACTGCCTATGGGCAGGATTTATGTAACAATAACTATATATGTGTGTCATATCACAGTTAATTTGATCAACTATGATCATATGCAGCAAAATTACTTCAATCGAAATGAAACACGTACAAAACTGACAACGTGTACATTCCTTCCCGGCTTGAATTACGCACTACAAAACAACCTTCTTTTCCCTGAAGAAAAAAAGAAAAGGAGGAAAGAAAAAAGGAATATTTTTTGGTTGACAATGAGAAAGTTGAACAATACCCTCAACAACATGCATGTTTGCAATTTAATAATACATGTATTAACAAATAAAAGGTGAGCCGATTATAACAATTAAATTTATTACTCACTGTTAACCTTAATGTCAGCACTACATGTCTAGGGAATCACAGCATTTGTGTGTCTAATTTGACAGTTTCTGGTAATTACATTTTCATTCGTCAATACCAATATTACTGAAATAACCTTATCAGGGTTCTCCGTTAGCCCCAGTGACCGCTAAAAATCGCCGTCTACCCAACCTGAGTATCAGCTACAAAAAGAAATCGTTTCCTTTAAAATAAGGTTAAATACGTATTAGTAACCGTCGTGCGTAGCAAGGAAGCTGGCTAATCCACCAAATGAAAATAGGGAGCTTAAGCAAGAACAACAGCAACATTAACGACGGCAGAAAACAATGATCTGGGCCCAGTTGTTCAAAGCTTGGATACTGCTATCCAGTGGATAAAGATAAGAACTATGTACTCTTCAGTGTCTACAATGCTCAACAACATAATTATAAAGTGATAATGGGAACATTATGAGGAGAACATCACAAATTAAAACTCACCTCCTCTTTTAGAGCATCCTCAGACATTTGCCGAGACATTTCTGGTTGGAACCAGCTAGGATGAAGAAAAATACAGAATTGATGCAAGATTTACAATGTTGGCAATAATTTTCCTGCTGGGTAAAACATTTATACTGGTCACAAATCAAACAGGAAGATTAGGTAGATTAACTTCTTCAAGACAACGATTCTAGAGTCAAAACAATACCTCTAGTTACCACTTTACACAATGATCAGGTAAAACAGCAAAAATTTCCCCTGCTGTGAAGGTGATTGCTTTCAAGAAAATTTCTAGTGGATTTTCTTTTTTTCACGAAAGGAGCTCAAGCTCAATCTTACTGATATATAGAAAGTGTCTTACCTATCATCATTATCAATTAAGCAATTTGTAGAACACACCTTTCACTTTCCAATCCCTGTCTTCTAACATAATTACTTGGGATGTATCCCTGTTCACTGAAAGAAAATAATTCAATACAAGTAAAATGAAGAAATCTAATAGGTGGAACTCAAACACACTACTTTAAGAAACTCTTCAACTGAAGTAGAAGCACCAGATATTGAACATATCTCATGAGAAAAGTAGAAGCACCAGATATTGAAAATATCTCATGAGAGGAAGTCAAGTGCTGTTGACATAATTATTATACAGATTAAAGGTTTTCTTGCTATTTTAAAGAAATTTTTAGTAAAGTGTGGAATCACAACATAAATATGCACACTTACCTTCGGTCACCAATTTAAATCATATTTTGGCGCTGCAATGTGATTGTTGTCATTGATATACTTGACATTATATAAAATCATTTTGCAACAGTTCATTTTTGTTTACTTACTAAAAGAATTTTCTTGGGACACTGTTAAATTTGCATATGAGAACTAAAAAAGAGTGTGCAATGTCCAAAAAAATCCACTAAAAGTACATAACATTAGCTATTACTCAGGTAACCTTTCCTTTCAAGAACTAGAACAAAAATTAGTAAGTTGTTCCTATGTACTAGCCAAGGGGTCACCTGCATGGGAGAACTTGGCTAAGTTTACCACGTCTGCACCAGCAAAAGTAATGGGCTCATAACTTCTGCTGTCAGACTAATTGAGGTCTATTGGTCCATTTGTTTAGTCTTATGAACAGAATCAACCTTGTTGCTTCCTGTTTTTTGTTTGTTTGTTTTTTCACATGTAACCATATAAAAATAAAAAAATACACACCCACTTGAATTGATTGCTATCCACCAATGATCAGAATGTTTGTCAATAAGAGTAAAATGCTCTCCCTGCATAAAAAAATCATTTCTGAAAAACAAGTGACTAGGAAAGTTCTCGGCCGTGGAGAATATACAAGTAATACAATCTCTTGCTAAGCCTGGTTAATCAAACCAAACCTTAGTGAATGATAAGTCACCCTGCTGGTCACCAAAGAAGTCACAGATGGCCACTACAGTCTCACTTGCTTTCTTTTCAGGTTCTTTCATAATTTCCTTCTGGGGTTGAGGTGCCACAACTGCTTGATTCTTTGAAAAAGAAATAGTCATCAAACATGAGTAAGAGCTGTTCACGACATCAAATAAAAATATCTTATAACAAATACACATGCAAATGACATACTATTGGATATAGGCTAGTTCCACTAATTCCATGAAACTAGACAAATGTTTCAAAAAAATTAATGAAAATCATAACATTATTGAAAAAAAGAAAGCGTATACAAAGAGGACAAAAAAAAGGCAAAAGTGTATTAAAAGGAGTACTCACAGCAGAAGGAATTGGTGGCAATGGTTGAGATGCTATAAATGTTGAAGATTGTGTGTAACTTCCACCTGAAACAGTAAAAAATTTTTGGTAGGAGCTACAAGACTGTAAAAGTTAACCACAATTAAATGTTTTGAAAATACCTTAATGGGAAAATGAATTATAAAAAAAACAAAAAAAAAAAACAGGAAACTTCTTTCCACCTGGTATGAGAGATTCTATTTATTTAGAAGGTTATCTCGACTGTAAGGCCCTTAATAAGTTTGGCACTAATACAGTGTTAAGTGCAGTACAGAACATGCATGGGCATATTTTTTGCCAAGAACTTTAGAATGTGTGATTCTGCACCTAAATTTTTATTTTTATTTATTGCTTTGAGAAATTTTTATTTTTATTAATTGTTTTGATATTCAATCAAATGGTTTGATTTGTTGTTCATTTGTTCCACGAAACAATAGGCAAAATACTAGGACTATTTTTTTTCCCCCAAAATCAACCCACAACAACATTTTGACAAAAACATTGGTAATAGCGGCATATAAGCAATTTTGGAAAAGAATCTTCCCTTTTGAATTTTTCTTTTCATATTCAAGGGAGGATCTGTTTTCATGTTGTAGTAATTAAAAAAATTCCACTGAATGGTGCTCTAAACTTTTTAAACTGCAACAGAATCTGTTTAATATTTGAATTAATTTTATGTTTCAACAATAAAAATTGACAACCGCACTGACCAAAATAATTTAATAGTGAGTCAGATGTGATAATTTCAAAATAAGTTATTCCACTCAATTTAATAGATGGTTTACGGAAACATGTACCAACAAAGCTGGGTTTTCATTTTTTTTGCAAGGAAATATTTTATTGCTTTCTCATGCAACTTTAAAATTAATATGGACCAATGCAAACGGACATTAATCCAAATTTTGGTGTGACAAATACAAATAAAGTCACTGCATGGCACAGAATAAACATTGTCAGTTACTTAATTATGCATAGGATCCATTGGTTTTTAAGTCCACTTTTGACACAAACCAGGCTTTCGAGCTCGTTAATGTTGCTTACTCAAGCTAGCCAATGGTTATCATACATAAGTTCCATTTTTAAAAGCAATAGAAAACGTTTTCCATGTTTGCATAGCCTGAAAAAACACAAGAGGGGTTGGGAGAATTCAAGACAGTTACACAAACCCAAGACAAAGTCGAGGGTTTGCATAACTGTCTCAAAATTTCCCAATCCCTCTAGTTTTTGTGAAAAAAGTCTAATAAGCTTGAGAGCTTGGTTGATAAGGACATCACTGAACTTGTAAAGGGCATTAGTGTACAGGTGAACCCAGTCATTAGTAACTTAAAGTATGGAGAGGATACTTGTCCATGCATTGAGATTGGTAATGGAGGCAATATTTGACATCCTTTATGGCAGTGAAAAAATTATCACAAATCATGCATGATTCTTGGGGTTCTAGTAAAATATAATTATAAATAACATTGGGAAATCACAAATAAGAGTTCATGCCTCAATCAAAGGGGCTCACAAGATTGGCAACACGAAGGCAAGCAGAATGTACTGTTAATCCACGCAAAATTAACCGTGACAGAACAGCTGACATTAAATGACATGATCCATGCTACAGTATCACCATTCTCTCTTATATTTCGCTGAAATAAGAGACTACTTGCAGTATACATCAAAACCTAAACATTGATTTTATTTTTTGGTTGATCACTTAAAAAAAAGGACTACTTTCTAACTCAATGATATGGAATACAAATGAGCCAATACAAATTTTATTTCTTAGTAGTCATCATCATTATCATCACCATTTATCAGCTACAGGCAAATAAATGGTGAGTCATTTTGGTGTGTCAATTCAACATAAATACTTTAATACCTTGGTAGCCATTATTTTCTAGTGAAGCAAAGGAACTCTTGCAACCTTGAATTGACTTCTCACTGCCACCACAACATGTCCATTTGTTTACAAATATTCCAGAATGATATTCTTTAAGGAGGAATTTGTTACCACGGCATTCTTGTAAAATAAAATAAATAAGACAAAAAAGCAACTTACAGCACGTTAAAACAATATGTCACATATGTCACATACAGTAGTAAGTAATTTGTTATGATGTGATTGCAGTGATAATAGTAACTTGGAATTTGTTATTCTGAAAAAAAAAAATAGTAACAACAAAGGGCAGAACAACCTTCTATAAATACAAGACATGCTTTAGGAATTACTATAATGGCTCTAAAGAAATTCAAATTACTTGATTAACCAACAAATTAACTTGCTGCACAATATTCTGTATACTGACCA
>BLAZ01000992.1:222507-225007 GCA_014633955.1 Acropora tenuis
TGTCATAAGCTTCACCATCACTTCTGGCAAGAAATAATTATTTATGTAGGATAAAGGTCATTAAGTGTTCTCCTAACTTTTCTCTGTAAGAAGCCATAAACAGTAACCCTAATCCTAGCCTAAAAAATAACTCAAACACAAACCCTAACCCTACAGTTACAACAACATCATTTACCCTTAGACTTACCCAGAATATTAACTGTATTTACCCGTGTATAAGTCGACCTTTTACAGCCTAAAAATTGGTCTAAAATATTGCCTTTGACTTATGTACATGGGTCAAAAACCAAGATAAAAAAAAGTTCAGGACAAATTTTTGATGTAACTAAAATGTAAAATTCTAAGATAAAAGATAAGTTTTTCAAGAAAATTCTTACCCAGAAATAAGAAAAACATTTTTTGGCTCCAAATGGGGGGTCAACCTATACACCGGATTGACTTATACATTGTCGGCTAAATACAGTACTTTGTGATGTACCTCAATATTGAGCATGCATCTAATTACATGCATTTCTGGACATAAGTGGTTTCAAGCAAAAGCTCTTCTTCACAACAAATACATGTGGTAACAATGACTAAATTAGGGGCAGAAAACAAAGACAATGAGCAGCCAGTATAAAGAATTGTGAACCTGATACAAGTAGCAGCTGAAGAATTTCCCCACAATTATTTTTTTAAGCAAGCTACATACATGTCAGCCATTAAAAGCTGAGAGTTTTAGACCTTATAATAATTATTCCCTAAATGGAATAAGAGCTTAGTTATTGAGAGCTTCTGCTATTTTTCATTGCTTCTCTACTATAAATACAATAATTATATTATGCTGGTGTATAACAATATTGATAATCACTTGTTAATCATTAAGTCTCAATGGATTTAGCAGAGCATGTTTGCTTTACTAATTGAGGAGACTCTAATCTCACTGAATCACAGCAAATCAAATCAAATGTTGATCTTTGGTGAGAGGGAAAAACTAGAGTACCTGGGAAAAGAAATTCTGAAAGCAGAGAAGAAAACCAACAAACTCAACCCACATATACAGTAGCAGGTAAGGGAATTGAACCCAGGCCACATTGGTGGTTAGGCAAGTGTGCCAATAACGCTGCTCTCCGAAGATACGTATACAAAGTCAAACCATTGTATAAGTCAATCTAATTTTGAATATAAAGGAGGAGATTTTACTTATTTGTGGTATAAAACCTGAGTTCAGAATCCTTATCATTTTGTTGTATCAGAACTCTATGTAGGATGAACAGTCAGTTTGTGGTTTTTGTGGTTAAATGAAGCAAGCATGCTTCTGCTTTTCCTTAATTTAATCTTGCATCTGTGACAGCTTTTTAAATTCTGCTCTCTTTAATTCAACCCTCTCCTGATGTACATTTCAAATTAATTTTCTCTTTGTGATCTCCCGTTGGGTCCTCCATCACTTAGAAATTATTTCACTTGCCAATATGGCAAGCAAAGCACAAAATCTACAGGGAGACCTTTAAAGTTTTGCCAGGTATACAAGTTGAGGTTGATTTTTTTTAGGTAATCCTCGAGACTTAACTTAGGTCAACTTTAATATAAACTGGAAAATACAATAATTATGTCTTGAAAACTGCCTGGAAAAACTTGTCAGAAACCTATCTCCTCTCAGTTGTTATTTTCCACGGGAACATTCCAACCCTCCATAGATAATTAGATTTTCCTATACATGGCATAATCCATTACATAGGGAGGGTGTAAACTTCTTACATGCCACAGCATACTCAAATGTTCCCGGTACATGCACGAGCCCCAGTCTCTCAGTTAAGGAACTTATTAAAGGTTGAAGCCAACTGCAAGATGCTGAATGAGCATTGCAAAGATTGACATTTAATGTACCAATCTTAGCCTGGTCAATAACGGCCCTACATTAATTTCATTCAACAACCTTAAATATTCAAACTACCGAACACCACTGTAAATCAACAGTCATGGTTCTGTGGTCAAATATGACATTGTCACCAAATCTTAGTGAATCTCAACACACAATCACTAAAAAGGTTCCAAAGGCTGCTGAGAAACTGGCAATAAAATCACTGGTAGGAAATAACAAATATTGGCACCAATCAGCGCAACCATTAATCCTGATGAAGTCATGCATTAATTACTTAAAACAAATTAATACTAACGATGCTCAGTGTCAGAGCCTATAGTGCTTAAAGGTATCATTTATAGCCCCATCATTGATGAAAAAAAGTAGCTTGGTAATTCCATGTTGCACTGAAGCCAGTCCTGACAATTTCCTATCTTGGTTCTGGAAAGACTTCTAGCTTTGCCTGATGCAAAGCCTTAAACATCCTTTGAAGAAAGTTCTGGAACAACCTGACATAATTTTTCAACTTTGATAAGCTCAGCACTGCCTTTGTAGAGATTAAAGGGATGATTCAAGATGTACTGCTAATATGAGATTACAATAATTCTAATCTTGAATGCTTTTAGACTTAATTTATGGAAGGCATAATTTACAAGAAAC
>BLAZ01000992.1:259979-262479 GCA_014633955.1 Acropora tenuis
AGGACGTGATATTCTCGAAGGTCCCTTAACAAAGCACTACGTAGAAATTGAAAAAGTCAAGAGAAAAAAATCCCACGATCATCTTAGATGGCTGTGGTTGTTGACGATACGAAATATTACTTTACTGCTCTCTGCTTATGGTCAAACTGCAATGCGCTCTATTAATGTCTAGAGAGAGAATAAGTTCTGAATTTGCGTGAAAAAGGTGGAAGAAGAACAATATCTTTGTGTTTTGGTATCCATGATCTCAAGTGAGACAAGCACATAATCTCGATTGTTATCAACTTGAAGGCTAAAGGTCGGCACACACGGATGAAATAGTCCCTGCTACTAGTCCCGAGGACCAAGTCCATTCGTGTGAACTACCCATTTTCACTAGAAAATCTAGTCGCAGGGACTTGTCCCCTCAAATTATGCTGGTCCCTGCGTGTGAACTGTTCGTAGGACAAGTCGCTGCGACCAAATTAAAATAAACCAATCACAAATCAGCATCACAAGCTCCCACAATTCCTTACGAGCTATGCATGTTTTAAAATAATTTACCTGAGTACAACGTCGTCCCCATGGCGCTTTTCCTTGGCCTTCGACCTCGAAAGCTAGGGAAGAGCGCCCTACGTACGAGGTTGACATGAGCACTGAAAATCTTGATCAAATTTTCGCGCTTTTTCGTTTTTGTATTGGCCACATCTGATCAAGTACAAAGCGTTATTTTCTGCTTATATCCGAACTGAATTAGAAACAATTCAAGCAGCGAATAATTTCGCGGAACAATCTGCGGTTTGCACTGAGCCGATGCTACATTGCTGTATTAATAAATTTGGTTTCTTAAGAAAGCCGCAGAGTGAAAGAATGATACCGTTTGCTACTTTCCTGTGCATTTGGTCCACGCGTGTTAACACTACTAGGGACTAGTCCCAGCGACCAGCCCCTTCGTTTAAACTCTTCAGATAACAAGTTGCAGGACTTGTCGCAGGGACCAGTCCCCTCATGTGTGCCGACCTTACCAAAGGAATCGGTTTTATCAGAGGAAATCGTCCCCGGCGCATTGCTGGACAGGAAGATTCGAACGATGCTGCATTTGTCCTTTATTTCTTTGTTATGCGTCTCCTGTTTGGGCTAAACTCAGTTATAAAATTAATAAATGATCTATTAAAAAAATGCCAGTTTATGTGGAAATATAAAAAAATATCCTGATTTTAGCTTCAGGGATCATTATTCGTTTAAATATTTTGCCTTGGAATTAGTGACTTATATGTCTTGATTTTTCTCTTTCTTTGTGGTCCTCTGTTATTGTAGTATTTCTCGCTGTGATTCAAGTAGTATTAACCAAAATGCCATATATTCCAGGACAAATTCATTACCTGACTCTTTTTTCATTCGCATATGGAGCCAAATAATTTAGAACTATAAACTCCCTTCCATCTTTAAACGTCAGCTTGTAGTCTCTCAAACGTTTTAGGGTTAAAATTTAAGTTATTATGTTATCCATTTTCATTCTTGCTTTAGAGTTTTAATTGGAAGTTCGGTTGCTTGTTTATAGTTCATTCGATTCAAGTATCATATGGTTTTTTTTTATCCAAGAACAGCGATAGGTAAATCGTTGGACGGGAATAAATTCACTACTCTCAACAAAGCTACTTTAAATATTCCACTTACTTTTAATTACTTGTCTGTCAGTGTTGCAAGTGGTTGTTTTAGTCGTCTCTATAACCTTAGCAACGGCCACGCTGATCTTTTCCCCTTAATTCAAAATTATCAACGAATATACTCTTAATTGAAAGGAATCGAGCCAGAATAGGGCCAGATGACTGTTGAACATCAAGGCATGCAGGACAGCTAAAGGACATTTAAGGCTTCTAACGAAAAAACAACAACTAATGTTTCCCACATTGACATTGATTTTTAAAACTTAAACAATCGCCTTGTGCATCTCTCATTTGACTAAATAACGCACTGAACTAATTACACGAAGTTATGAGGCATCAGAACTAAAATAATGAAATTTTAACAATTTATTTTTCATTAAAAGATGTTCACACGTGTTAGAACCTAAAGAACAAAAACGCTTTCCAATTGATGAGTGTACTTGAATACTTCGTTCTCTTTTTTTATTCATTCTTAAATTATCCAGAGTATAATTCAGTTTAGAATAACTGACGCTTAGAAAAGTTAGAGATCAAATAAAAACAATAGTTGAAAATTGTATATTTTGAGAATTTGTTTAGTTACTTTAGTTATTTATTCTTTGCCTCCCCTTGAGAGCAAGAATAATTCAAACTTTACACTTAAACCAGATGCCTGGGACCGTCATAAAGGTTCTCGTCTTAGTTGCCGCAATTTTGTGCATCTTGGAAGTTACTGAAGGTAGCAGTACATTGCTCCTCACTCTGTTTTACACTTATAATTACCATATTACTTTAGTTTAGTGTTTTTCATCCGAAAAATTATAATAAAGGTAGCTACGAGGTATACATACAGTACGTATATAACTATTTCTGCT
>BLAZ01000992.1:363601-366101 GCA_014633955.1 Acropora tenuis
ATAAGTAAAGGACTCCTCGAACTACTAAACGGTGTACCTTAATCCTTTATTTACTCGCGCTACACATGAATATACTTCGTTCTTTTATCCGAAACTAACAACGGTAGCTCTTCAGTTTAGCGCTTACTTCATTACTTACTTATCCACTGCGGGAATGGGGACCGCGGTAGCACCTCATTTCAACACTTAGTTCATTGCTTATTCATCGACTACGGGACTGCGGACCTCGGTAGCAGTTCATTTCAACAATTACTTCATTCCTTAATTATTCATCGACTAAGGGACTGCGGACCGCGGTAGCAGTTCATTTTAACACTTAGTTCATTGCTTATTCGACTGTGGGACTGCGGACCGCGGTGGCACTTCATATCAAAACTTATTTCATTGCTTATTCATCGACTTCGGGGACTGCGGACAGCGGTAGCAGCAGATTTAAGGAGGGCGTTCTTTTCTTGAAAAAGAAAACAAATTGAAAATATGCTGTTGGACGCTATTATAATTCCTGTCTCTTATTTCATTTCGACAAAATGTTGATTCAGAACTAGAGTATGAAACTAAATTGTTTGATGCTCTCCATGAGTTGAAAGATCCTAGACTGATACAGCATGGCCAGTTGTTATCCAGTGGTTTAATGAAGATCATTAGCGTTTTCTAAACAGATATTCATTTACAACACTGCCTGCTGTGGTTTTGGATCAGGACATAGTCACAATTGGAAGACTCAGTGCAAGGAATACAACAAGGTTTTTATTGTTAGCGAGCAAAACCTTAGGCATGCTAGCCCGCATGCGCGCACATGCAGAAACCGCAAACAAGCTATGACACTGCCTAACAACTGGCCATGATCTATCAGACCATTAGCTTCTAAATCTGCTTGAATCAAATAGATATGCTTTCAAAAAATTATTGGAATGTATGTTTAGTGCAACTAAAAGACTACTGTCTCTTCTGTATCAATTCAGATAGCTAAATTGATTACCAGCCAATCATTCAATCAGCTTTTCTCAAGAATGTCCAAAATAGAACAATTTTGAATTAAAAATGCGTAGAGATTTAATTGTAATGAACAAATCTTGAAATATCACCATTTCATTGCTGCAGGTTGTTACTGATTTACTATGTTAATTACTAACAAAGCTCAATATACCTGTCATTAGACTTTGACATGGCTAAGGGTAAGTTTGACATGTTGTTCTTATGTGCTTGGGCGGGGGGGAACTATGATATTCTCCTTTGATAAATCAACATCTATTGGGGGGGGGGGTCAGAAAAAGAACTCTGAGATGATCAGGGAGGGCTTCCAAAAAATGAAAGGAAAAAATAAGGAAATCATCATAGCCCACCCTCTAGATAAAGTATGATATTCTCTTCATGTTATCAACTCACGCGAGTGACAATCAATAGCCAGAATTAAATTTGAAACAAAAGGCGCGCCATGCAACGGAAGGGCAACCTCTACCTTTGCCAGGCTGTCAAAGAGGGTGTAGGAAAATGGCAAGCTTACTACCCACACAGCAATAACAACAACAACAGTGAGGTTCTGAGCGGTTCTCAAATGACTGTTAAAAGTAATCACTCGATTGCTTTGGTTTTGGGTTTGTTTCCGTTTCGCATTGGCTCTATAAAATATTGAGTAATTACACAACCAATTACATACAAGCTAGGTATTGGTCTTGGCTTTACTGGCAAATCAAATTGTCTGGTGAATTAAACCAATGGTGGTAGTGGTTTTGGTTCATGTCACGCCATCTTGTTTACGTTTTCCACAACACCAAATCAGGCATGCATTTTGTCTGTTTTTACCTTTTTTCTTCAGAAAAAAAGAAGCAATCATCATTTGACTGTTCAAAAAGTCGTTGTGTTATTTTTGAACGGTCAAGTGGTTGATTGCTTCACAAGAAAAAGGACAATCGATGGTATTGATGAAGTAATTAACACCAAAAACCGAATAAACTTTCGTAGCTCTAGTTCAATAATTATTAGTATTGAGTATTTGAAACAGCTGAAAAATAATTCACAATTCACAATAACTTGCACATCTACTGAAAGTATAAAATAACTGAAGTTTAATAGGTGAGGCACACGCTCTAATGGTGCTTTCCAAAATGTGGACAAAAGCAAGTTTCACCAGAAATCTGACAAGTGTGTCCACAATGTGGACACTGAAATGGCCTTCTTCCACTTCCATGACTTGTTGCCAATGACAGAAAAGAGGATAGTTGATCGGTGCTGCAGGTAGTTGAGCCTGGAAGCCCTACGGACACAAAATACGGAACAACTCGTAAAAATACTCAGCGATACTGCACAACAAAATGTCTAATAAGATATAAATATATTTTTATGGTTCACCACTAAATTTTTTTCTGATTCTTATTGGTTTAAATTGATCATGTGATACGGTTTCCGTTTGTTATGTAAGAGATAAACAAGCCTAAGCCGTGTACTACACTGTGGTAACACTCGACGGGCATCTTAGAACACGAGAGAAATGTTGAAAACA
>BLAZ01000992.1:368601-371101 GCA_014633955.1 Acropora tenuis
TAACATGCAAACAAAAGAGTAATTTATTGGCCACCATTTTGGAATAAGGTGTATGTAACGGGTATTTCAGAGAACTGGCCTCTGAATTGCTGGAGGTAAATAAAAAAGAATCTGCGCTGTGAAAATGGCGCACACATGGTATCTGAGAAAGAAGTTCTCCTTAAATTAGGCTGCCAAAGAACTATCATGAGAAAATATAAGCGGTTTTTTAATGAAACGAGGAAACTATGAGTTCAATAATTATTGGTATGTGAAATCATTCTCAGTGACAACAGAATAAGAAGGTATAAATACACAATGACGCGGACGGTGAAATTACCCTGAAGATGGCTTAACGCCGAAAACGTTCGGTTTTTAATAATTTTTTAAAGAATTTTTAGCCTTGTAAATATCAGTCAGAATAAGAAGTATTTTAAGGAAGTTTGAAGTGTGTGATCAACGCAGTTATTAACGCTACTTTTGTAGTAACGAGGAAGGCCTAAAAAATTTCTCAGGCCTTCCCCATGCATGGATCACACACTTTTCAGACTTCGTTTCAATCCGCAGTTCAAATACATGACTTCCATGTATGAACCGTTCATGATATGGATGTAAGAGGTGTTTTCTTGCGATCAGTAGGCGACAACATGACATTTTGTTTTTCTGAGAACCCTCAGCATTAATTCTTGGAAATACATATTCTGCTTCCTTTTATCAATTTTTTTTCTGTTAACAAGGAAAACTTTAATTTTGTTTTTCAATTTGGTGATGATGATCTTTGAAGCCTTTTATCTTGGTTTCTTTTGGGTGATTTTCTTTTTCTTATTGTTTTTTTGTTTTACTCTTATCTCTTCTTTTTTCCTCGTTCTTTCTTGTAGTTGACAAATTCAACGGTAAATAGGTTTCCTGTGAAATCGCTCTTGAAATAAAAAAAAAATAGTTGGTGTCCGGAGGGCTTTCAGGTTCCAGCTCTTCATATGCTTTCAGTGCCGGGAGACCTTTGCTTATCATATTTCGTTTATTTTAGAATTCTTCTTAAATTTACATTTTCAGTAGCCTCAAATGCACTCATCTATGATGTGTGGTAAAATGAACGTAATGTACTCTTCGTTAATGATGCATTTGAGTTTAAAGTAGCCTCAAAATTCACTCGTCTGTGAGGTGTGGTAAAGTAAGTTTGGTTGTTTATTGGGAAAAGAAGATACGCCGCTCGACAGGTGTCATACTTGACTGTTTCAGTTTGTGAACGATGATCACATGACTGATCAAAGCGGATCCTTTCACCACCAGACCGCCCTAGAGGCTCGCGCCTTCGGCGCATTCCATCACTTCTATTTCTGTTTTTTTAGGCGTAATTTTCAGTTTTTTGGCGTTATTTTAATTTAATAGTTCTTTAAATGTTTAATTGAAACTGAAATCTTTTATGTCTTTTCTTTTTTCTAAATATAAATACTCGTTTTCCGTTCACTTTCAGGAGCGACGGAATCCAGCTTATCAATTACTCTCCTTGATTTTTCAAATAAGTTGTAGCTGAAAGGAAATTGAACAGAAATCTTACTGAGAAATTTGCTGTTCGGCAGAATTAACTGACACCATACACAATCACCTAATATGTCTCTCTGTGTTAAATATTATCGAATGCAAAGACACTTCGGATCCCTCTACCACACGTCAAAACTATTGTCTCGATGCCTAGCGACAACTGATCTCTGTGTCGGTGCCATAGTTGGACCATTACATGTTAGCTTTTGGATCTCTGCAGGAAACGAACAATGGGGAGATTCGTCGATCCTCATTGGGTGTAACATTGATAAGTGCAAATATGCTGTGTTCAGTTTCCTCCCTAACACTGGCTGCTATAGATGTGGATGGACTTCTTTTCTTTTTGTTGGGTAACGGGTACAAGACGATATTCACTTTGACGCGAATGTACGTCACTCTCATAATTTTTTGGCTCGTATCTTGCGCTGGATCTATAGCGTCTACATAGAATGAATTGGCCTCATCCTGATATAGCTATGTTATCATTCGATCATGCCTAATGATCTCACTCTTTTGTTACACAAATATTCTCCTCCAGTTGAGACATTTTGAAAGACAGGTTCAAGAGAACTTCCATGGACGAGTGCGTCATATAGGCCCGCTTAAAAGTGGCACGCTACAGAAAAGTCCTATACAGTGCTCTGTGGCTTCAGGTAACACTGATCTTTTGTTATTCACTATCTATCATGGTGGCACCTGTGGCGAATCGACAAATCGAGAAGAGTTTGTCGTCATCTTTCTGTATCGCTTTTCAAGTTTCAATAAAGATACTATATTTAAACGCATTATTAAATCCAACCCTGTGTTACTTCATGATAAAAGCAGTCCAAAAAGCAGTGAAAAGTACCATAAGACAACCATTTTGTTAATGAAATTAAATTGATCTCCCAGTCACGGAAAACAGCATCATGACTTGAAGGCTGCACTTTCCGGAAGCGCGCAGTGGACAGGACAGTTTAATCGTAAATGTTCTGTTAGA
>BLAZ01000992.1:378601-381455 GCA_014633955.1 Acropora tenuis
ACGGTGAAATATGAAACTCAAAGTTTAGATGTTGGACTTGTCTGCTAGAAAGAAGTGAATGGTGCCACCTGTAATCTGTTCAGATTCAGAAATATTTTACTTATTTTACATAACGAAAACGAAAATGTGAAAGTCATGCATGATGTAAAAGGCGAAAGCAAAACGACAGTCACATTTCTCATGGAAAAATTCGTGCAACAGGAAGCTCCAAAGCACTGAAGAGGTCCTTTGAAGTCCTCGTGCATTCTGGTTAAATGCAATGCATTCTGGGCAAAAATGGTTAATTCGAGGATAATTTCAAATATATCATATCATTAACAAAAAGCTAGTTGAATGCTTGAAAGCCATTGAAGGCACACTGTAACCTCTCATACACGGCTATTTAGCTCTCATTCGAATGAGCATTTCGGGGAACAGACAGAAATTCTGTCAGCAAAAACTACCACTTGAGTCACTGGCAAAAATCATGAGAGCCTTACAGCTGGGTTAAAGTGAACTATATATACATACTATTTATATGACAGGTGGAACAAGATAATTATCTGTCAATGTGACAATGATAATTCCTCGTGCAAACATAAAAAAAACTGAATTTCACGGCGAATTAACTTTCAGTCAAAAAAGAAATAGAAGAGTTTTCAATGCAGTTCGCTGTTTAAGAGAAACATGTTACAGCTGGGTTAAAGTGCATATGAAGCGAAGTCAATTCATGCATAAAGAAAAAGCTCCACAAAATCATTGAAATAATTATTGATCACAGAACAAATTGTGACTCATTACAACATGAACACCTAAAGGATGAAAAGCCAAGAATGTAATCTCATCGTTCTTTGCTCTTCACTACTTATAATATGTGTAGGCTCCTTCGCAGCCGTCTTTGGGAATGTCAGGCAACGCTCCCTCCAAAGGGAGCGTTGTGGGGAGCGTTGCGTGACCTACGAAGTAGACTGTATTAAATGTGAAGAAAAATTTCATTTAATGTGTTGTTCATTCTTTAATTTGACACTAGTTAATAGCAATAATATTTCTCAAGCACCAAAGAAACTATGGCAAACCGCTGTGAAACTGTTTGGAATTTCATATTCAATAAGTGGCTGGCAAGTGCCATAATAGACTGCAAAATCATTAAACACATACACAAACCATAAAGCATGTCGGCAATGTCGTTTTGGTTTCCAGCTTTCGGCCAATAGGCTTTTATGACATGAGTGCCATGTTGAGTCCCGAGGGACCGAAACCTTTTCTTTTCTTTTGCCCTCCCCATGTCGACTATGTCCTCTGACCAACATGGCCGCCGCGTGACAGAAGCCAATGTCTTAATTAACCTCTTGTGAGATAATATTATAAAGAGATGGTTTTGGTTCTCCTTATTTTGACAAAAAATACTTCGTTGCAAATAGCAAAACAACATAAGACTACTTCTACATTCGTCTCCTCAGCAGCATTTTTTAGGTAAACGAGTCTGTTGACTAGTAAAGTGTAAACTGTGCGAACTTTAAGTTGACTGTTGTCATGGGCTACCAAACGGAGACAAAACCACATCTCCTTTCATGATCAATAGACTTTTTGTCATTCTACGAAAATATCTAAATCTAAAACCTGCATAAGGTAATAAAGCTTTTTTTTCAAGGAGGAATGAAATATTTTGAAGTTATGCACCGATATCTCCATGGAGATCAAGAAATCCACGGCTCACCTTGCAATGAGTTCGGGTTGTTTCATCGAAATGCCACAAAATAGAGATACCCACACAAGCGAGAAGAGATGCAAGTGGTAAACTACAAATCCACATGGCGAAAGAGTTAAAGGATATGCAAAAAATAGGCGACTGCGGACGAATTGTACTTCCCATGACGGCTCGGCTGGTGATTATGTCTTGGCCGCAATTGTGTAATGCGTTACAATTGCACTTCCTGAACGTAAATATTTATTTCGCTTTCATATTTCGGTATTCGAGTGTTCGATTTTTGAAAACTTCTTTAATCTTTATCTTTAATGGATATACTCCTAAAACAGTGATGACTATGCAAGGAGTTTAAAATAAAATGTATAGAAATAAATATAAATGTAAAAAAATATTGCAATGAAAAGTAAGTAAAATATAAATATATAGCTCTTCTAAGTAGAATAATGTATGCACCGTTGTGTATACAAATAAGCACTTGATTCTTTGTTTGACGTTTCTGGCTTTTGTCCTGTTTCTGTAGGTTATCGATAACGATCGCTTAGACGGAAAAGAATAGAAAAGAAGCTTATTTCCTTTACATCATTTGTTATCGCTGTCTATTGAAATAGAGCAATAGCTTTCGCACCTCAGTGCGATGAAGGAGCGCGGTCCGTGCACGGATCGGCCAATTCAATTTTCCATTTTTTCCACAATAATTGAAAAATCATATTTTGTGTCCGTTAAGGGTTTGTTGCTTATTTTTGAACTGGCAATATAACGTAACATGGACCAAATAACGGAAATACGCACCGATTTTTCTTTTCTTCTTTTTTAAACTTTATTTAAACTTTTGAAACTATGATTTTATTATCCAAACAGTATTTTTGGACATTTTTCTAATTTTTCTGTTTTCTGCAAAAAATGAAAATTAAAATAATGGCATAACCTCGTTGCCTTGTTTAATTTTTTCATTTTTCCAATTTTTTTGGTAAAAATGGAAAAACGAAAAAATGGCTTCGTTGTCTTTATTGTTGCATTATTCTATATTTGGACTTAAAAAAAATCAAGGCAAAAGAAGGCTTTTAGCGTCCATCGATTTCTCATTTGATTTGAGATTAAATCTTAACGACGGGAAAGTGACTTGAATGTCATACCTTTCCAATATGCAAGGCAAAGGTAGTTTCGAGG
>BLAZ01000992.1:438657-443657 GCA_014633955.1 Acropora tenuis
ACGCTTTTTCGGGTATTAGTGATTTTCTGGTGCCATCATTATACAAGTTATACGTGTTGTATGAAAAGAAAGAAGGAATGAATAACGACCCCATGTTCATGTTAAGTTGCGAAAATTTACTGGGCTTCAACTTATAAACTATTTTCCTTTTGTCAAAATAAATCAAGCACATGATATATGAAGGAAAGAAGTAAATAACTTCAACATGTTAACAAAAAAAGGAACATTATTGTAGGTTTTGACAGATGGTCGTCTTGTAAAAAGTAAAATTACATTTTCATCTTTTGAACAAAGGAGCTTTGGAATTTCTAATGCAGTGTATAGATAAATTTGACGTAAGAGGACAACCTCGGTTTAGACAGCGAAGGAAACTGAATATATCAGCCGTGGAAAAATGGAAGAGGATTTTCTTCTGCTATTGGTTAAAGTCCAAATTATAACAATGACTTACCGTGTCTTAGCTAGGTGTGCAGATGATACGAAGCAGCACTTGAACTGAAATCTTGATACAAATGTGTCCACCTCGGCCTTATTTTCTGAATATATATAGTTTTTGCCTTAATTTGCATTGAACACCTCATGACTCAGCGGTGGAAACCGATGGAAATATTGATCACTGATAATTATAGGAATCCGGATAACATCAAACCATTTCAGGGCTTTTTATTTATTTCGTGCGTGGAAACTTAAGAGCAGTGTATTTACATGACGTTAAAATTAATTATACGATCAAAGACCAAATGACAGCGTGTTCCGAACACGCTTCACTATTCGGAAGTCAAACCGCAACATATGCAAGTGCCGCCCTGCCATTCAAGCGTCAATAGCATGGAATAGAGAGAGCCGGTCAATTCCTTAGGTCAGGGAAGAACCAATGAAACGTTTTCAATATTAGTGAATGACGCATTAGGATTAGGTTTTTAGAACATTTACTTGTTTCATTGTTATGAATTCTTAATCCTGCCTCAGTCTTCATTTCTGTATAGTTTATTATTTGTATCTTCCCTGTCTGTAGGTATTTACAATACTCCTTTTGCTTTCCCGTCCTAAAGAAAGCTTCCTTATCAAATAAAGTATACAAAATTTGTGCAACCACGTGCACTTTGTAAAAAAGATACGGTGTGGGTAAAATGTATGCGTGCAGTAAAAGTCTGTTGTTGTCATTTTCCTTTTGTTTATATTGTGTAAAGTCATATATTGTAATTCGACCGCCAGGTAAACCATAAAATATTTCATAATCTATACTGGACAACGATAAAGTAAATGTTGTCAAAGCATTTACCACAAAGACTTCAGCTGTCAGGCCAAACCCAATTCAACTGGCCTGTGATTAAGCTAAAAGATGCGAAACGAGTGTTCGCTTGATAGGTTTTCGCCCCTTTGGCAATAATTTTTTTTGCTGGACCGTCTGCTGTGAGTTTCAAATGGTTCAGTTTATCCCAGAAAGGAAATAACGAATAGAATCAGGTGGAATTAAGCCACACCAAACTATTGTTCATTTTTTGCTTAATCACGTCACTTGGTGAGCTGTGGCAATGTGGTTTGTGCAAAGGTGGCTCGTTCACTTGCTTGAATGTTTGTACGATGTAAGAGTCTTAGATTGTTAAGTTGAACGGTTGGTTTTATAAAAATACAAAATGCATCAGACCAGAACGAAATGAATCGTGGCTTTGGAAGCTATTTCCAATAAGTTGTTCTAAGAGGACTGAGTTACTTGAGCAAACAATGATATCAGGATTGAAAGACAAAAAGTAATAGGATTGTAATCATTATTTTCAAAAACCACTACTAAAGTAAAAAGGATGACCTACACCAGCAAACCATAAACTTTTCTTGTATTGGAAAACTAAGAGAAAACAAATCGTACTATGAATTTAACTTCCTCGATAATTGATCTTACGATGCTCAAAGTGTGGGAATATTGCTTCTTGATGATAAAACGAATGATAATAGCTCCGGTTTGGGAGACATGAAAAGAAAAGATCATTGCTTCTTTACTTTACTATCTCCTTTACAAAAAAGAATTTGTTTCTTCCGTGACTTGCTTTCCTAGGCAAGTGATTGTTTTTAAATATGGGTTTTCCCCATAAAACATACCAATGAAGGTTCAGTAATAGCGCAAAGTGTTATAATATTTTTTTTAACAGGGATTCGCAGGAATACTTAGCCCTGTTTTTGTCAAAAGTGCCACTGAAAAGGCACCGCGCAAAAACATTTCTTTTCAGCAAGAAGGTGACTTCTACCGACAGCGAGTCCTTTCGGGCCTTGAAACAAGTGAATAATGCAATACTAACAATCTCAGCGGATGTAATCACCGTGATTATTTCAAATTACGTGCTAGATACTGCGTTAGCAAATTTTCTCATTTCACGGTCATTACCGATAAATAGCCTGCCATTCATTTGTTACATTGATTCACCTGTCGGGCAAAATGTTACGATTTTACATGATGACAAGAAAAAAACGGATAAGGATGTTTGCAATAACCAAACACATCAGCAAACGCTCTCGAAATTGCATGAATAATGCATATTTTCTTAATCAAAAGGCTGAACCTCAAAGTTTGTCAGGAATAGTATCAAGCTACTCAGTGACCCCAAGGCGACAAAATGCGCCTTTTTGTAACTTTGCTGCAATGTTTGCATTGTTAGACTTTCTTCTGAGTTTTATCGGAAGTTACGCCTTATCTGATCATCACCTTCGATCATAGACTACGTGAGACGTTGACGAAAAAACTACTGGTCCTAGCCTGGCCTGAGAAATCTATTAAAGGAAACAAAATTTACGTTATGTGTAAAACGGTGTATCGTGTAAAACAGTGTTATCATGAAACGCTAATCTGCTCATTTTGGTGACTTTTTTTTTTCATTAAAAGCAAAAAAATATTCGTGAAAGGTGCCTTTTTCGAAAAGTAAGCCGTTTCAGTTTGCGTGAATTTTGCTCTCCACAATTTGAATCCATCAATGGTGTTCTCGAGAGAATTCACAACGAAAAGAAATTCTCAGTTAACCACGCTTTCTAGTCTCATCTTTGTGATTTGCAGGATGCATGTTGGAGTTTAAACAAGGAAATGATACGTTCAATTCAAAAAGAGGATCCTTTTTTTGTAAGGCGCAAAGTCAATAATTTTGAGTTTGGTGACTAGCTTAATCTTAGGCACGTGGTAGCCAAGACGCAGGCCCTAATTGTCGTACAGCGCGCAGTCAAAAAATAATGGCTTAGTGACTAGATTCATTTTATCCATGTGCCAGCCTACACGCAGTTTCTTCTCTTGTATGGCGCGTAATTAGCAATAAAGGATACAACAGAATTGCCCGCCAGTAGACTGTGGCAATTTAATTTACACACCCACAAGGCTCAATTGCAGCAACTTTTGTCTAGCGGGACAGAAAGGTTAGCACAGAATCGTGGGTCTAGATTGAGGATATTTTCGGAGCTGACAGCTGGGAAACTACCATTACCTTCTACATCACAAGTTTCGCTCCAATGTTATTCCTTTAAAGCTAATTGTGACAGGTCTCTTATTCCGCTCGGACAGAGAGAGAAAAAAAGACGGTTATATTTGTCATTAAGCAGTTTTCTCCAAAAGCACATGGAGCACAACTTGATTTGGGATTGAATTGCCTAGCACGTGCCAAATCCTTTCAAGAGAGAGATCAATCTTTAGTTATTTCGAGTAAATGAAGTTGGCCTTTGCCTATTGAAACTGAATTGCAAAAATTTTGACTTAGCGGAAGGCGCATTTCGATTTTCACATTGGCCCACTGCCTGAAATGAATTACCATAATTAATCTTTCCTCTGATTATAATTGTTAAAAAGAAACGAAAAGAATTAGTGCAGTTTGCAAAATAACGAATCAGGGATGAACTAGTCTGTTTGTTGGGCGTACAGCCATGTTGATTTGTAATCTCGCAATCGATGAATCCAGATCAAAGTTAATTTCAGGCGTCCACTTTATTGATTTGGTGAAGTGATCATGGTTTGTTCACACGGTGTATCCAGCTGTCTTAAGTGAATGTGAAGAATTTCAAAATAACAGATCTTAACGCACTCACTCTTTTAATTTTCGAAGAAATGTGGCTTTCCTTGCAACATGTGTATATTGTCAGTTAGCATATTCGAGTCAATTGATTTACATCGGTTCAGCAAGAAGAATACTGCCCTGCAGCCAACTGTCTCAGTTGGCGGGCGAGATCGGTTGATTTTCATTGCAAGTTCAAAGTGTACATAATATCATCGTGCTAGATATTTGATGCTAGCAAGCTCATTAGTTTCGGTAAGCTTGCCACTTCCTGTTGTTCGTCCTTGTTTGATTTTTATGGCAGCAAAAACGGCGAAGTATCTACACAATGGGAAGATGTCGAATGAAAATATTTTCTTTAATTAAGGCTTACACAGCCAAACAAGGAAGACCTTGTTTCGTTTATACCATAAAATGCACGACGATAGGATGTCGTTATAAAAGAGTTTGAAGTGAGTAACTATGTTTTGATTAAAGGTGCAAAAACAGGAAAATACGTTGATTGGCGAAAGCAATGTTCTTCGTCCTTGTACAATATTATCAATAACCTAGTGCAGTAATATAACTTCCTGGTGAAATGAGAATAATAACTTAAATACATTGAAAACTGACAAAAATATTGAAATGAATTAACCCAATTTTACACGTCATTGTAATTGACGGGACCTAATAGGAATTTATTTTTCGTACGCATCAGTCACTTAATATTGGTGGAAGTGTTTTTTTTAATGAAGTTTGTCAAGTTTGTCTAGTCAGTTCAAGACCCATTAAAGGATTTTCTTCGTCCAGGCGCATTATACGTATCACGCGCCCGTCTTTACCCAAGAAGAGTTAGATGACGAACTATAGATCGCATTAAAGTCCTCCAGGCTTAGGGTTAGCACTATACGCATTTATAGTTCACCACTAAATTTTCTCCGATTATTATTGGTTTAAATTGATGACGAGACGCGATAGTGTTCATCCACGGAGAGACAC
>BLAZ01000992.1:451157-453657 GCA_014633955.1 Acropora tenuis
GCATGGCGGCCATGTCGATTAGTACGCTGGCGTGTGTCTTTGCTGATGAGCCGAAATCAGTCAGTTGTGGAGAGAACCATTAGACGAAGATTGATTTGGAAACAGGCAGCTCATCCAAATAAAAAGAGGCCCTTGACTTAAGCCCCGTAAGGCTAAATACTTGGAAAACAATGCAACCGGACAGGTGAAATTGGGCTGCCGAGAATTACTCAACTGTTTTGCATGCCACAGTGGTAAATGGCATTGGCTTGATTAAGTGTGTTGGTCCCAATTGTTTTTTTAGCCAAAACTGACGCATAGAATGCTTTTCGGTTAATGCCCCCTCGCCCTGACAATTACGACCTTTTGGGAATATCCTGACAAGGCCCATGCTATTATGATAGGTGCATGCCTATGGCTTGTTCAAGTTCCTGTAAAACGTTTGAGATTTGTTCAACTGTTCTTGAATGGATTGCCCAGAGCAAGTTGCATATTCATTGTATTTTGCATCTTCTAGATGATTTATTGATAACTCCTCCTTCAAATGAATCATGCCAAGGTCAGTTGGATACCTTTTTACGGTTACGTAGTTGTCTGGGTATACCCATGGCACCAGAGAAAACTGGCAGACCCTCAAACAACTGACTCCGGCCTGCGTCAATCCTAATCCCACAGAGATTCTTCATCATCTCTAACC
This sequence comes from Acropora tenuis, assembly GCA_014633955.1. Lineage (NCBI taxonomy): Eukaryota > Metazoa > Cnidaria > Anthozoa > Scleractinia > Acroporidae > Acropora > Acropora tenuis. Next base: position 451,834 of record BLAZ01000992.1, read on the forward strand.
TCGCAATTGGCATCATCCTATCTGCTGCGTTCTACCCTGAAACCATCTTCCATTCCTACTTACCGCCATGCTTGGCTACCTTTCTACAAGTTTTGCTATTTAGTTTTTCACTTAGCTTTCACTTTTCTTCCCATTTCCCCCTCCCTTAAGGTTCGGTTTAATTTTCTATATGCCCCATCTACTGTGACAGCATACGTTTCTGCCTTGGGATATTTTCATATCATAAGTTCTTAGGTTTCCCCGATCCACCCACGTTTCTCAATTTTTTTTTTAAGCATAGCTATCATGCACGCCCCTTTTGTGTTTTGTTCAAGGAGGAGCCTCTTGGATAAGAATGCTGGTGAATTAAACGAAAATCACCCTCAACTTTCTTGGGAACTAAACCCAGGGGTGATAGATATCCGAAAGACTGGAAAGGGAGGGGATTTAAAAGGACCAGCAGGCCTATGGGCGTCAACTTCCTTAGAAAGCTAACAGCCTTCGGATTTTGGAGAGCTGAAAGCCGGTTAGGCCCCTTCTGAAAAATAATGAGGTCCATGAAAATGCCAAGAAAACCCAGAGGTGAAACCAGACTCTAAGAACTGCCCGATTGAATGGTCATACCCAGAAAGGAAGGGAAGTGTACGCCTAATGTTGATGGGGGTTGATAACTGTTGAGCTGGACTGGGTGGTGATTGAATGGGTTGGGGGTGTAGTTACAACTCTGTTTTGTGATTGAATCCCACCAGTTGTGGCTCGAAAATTACAGTTGAAAGCGCAGTGGGAGTCCTCACATTCAAAACAATCATGCCTAAAGGAACAGGCCATTCAGTCACCACCCCTATGGTAAGTGGAACAAAAATCCCGAGGTACCCAAAGATCGGACACAAACTTTCCAGCGCCTGCAGGGGTTTGCACTCTCTTTGCACTGACCGGGCTCGGGGAACGGAGCCAAGGCTCCCAATGAATAGTACCCCATGGAAGGGAAGTAGCAGGGATATGTCTCAAAAAACGAAAAATTTCATCGTAAAAGCGCCAGTTTTAACCCCTGGTGGCAAAGTCCTGGATGGTGGAGTTATACTTCATAAGGCCCGGACCGTAACTTGGAAAGTGGGCTTGTAAAGACTCCCACAGCCTGCACCCAAACCTCTAAAGACACGGACCCAAATATCTATAGACACAATTTCCTATGGTTTAGTAACGGGCTCAAGAGCCAAAGAGCGTGAAGTGCCATCACTAGCATTAACGGTTAGCTGATATTTATTTATATTTTTTCGGCAAAATGGTTGGCCAAGAGCAAACCAAAGTCGATAAACTCATTGGCCTAGATTTTTATTTTAAGTTTGCATGGCACCCGTGCATCTACTGGCAAATTGGCGGATGTGAATATGCCCTTAGGCTGGAATGTCCCTGTTGATTGCCCCTCATCTGCCAATGAAGAATTAACTGGCTTTACCAATTGTGCAACCTGGTGCACAGCTGAGGGATTGTCGATAGGAATTGACTGTGCAACTGGATCCACGACTGAGGACATGACTACAGGGACCTCTGTGGTCATCCGTTGCACATCCTGGCCAAACAAGGAAAAGCGGCAGGGGAATGAGATGGCCACTTGGCTGGAGCTGTATGGTGACCTCAGCTGCTACCCGCTGAACCAACTGGTCATACAAGGGAGGAGAAAAGGCTGGTCCAGTTCCAGGAATAGAAGGCTCAATGGCAGGTGAAGATGGCCCAGAAAGAGGAACTGATGCTGTAGGGGCGGTCACTGTCATAAGGCTGATTTAGTAACAGGATGGGAACGTCAGAGGACGACGTGGGGGCGCTCGTATTAGTCCGGATTCGATT
>BLAZ01000992.1:458657-461157 GCA_014633955.1 Acropora tenuis
ATAATAGTACTCTAACTATCATTTTAACTCTACATGGATTGAAATATATAGGTCTTTTTGTCCTGCTCACCACGATATTAAGCCCACAATAACTAATCTTTCCAAGTCACAGCAATTCCACCTCCCACACTAAATTCAGTGTTGCTTGAAGTTTAAAACGGTCTTTTGACGTTTTAAGTGTTGGCTTTGTGATTGGTTCCGACCTTGCTACATTCTTCGAATTCCTGCTTTCTCCTCTGATATTCTGTTTAGTGATAAAGAGGTTGACACTCAGTTTATTACTGATTTTAAGAACTGCAAAGAACATACAGTCGATCACGAATATCATCTGTTGCATTTCGAGGTTAATGACTGAGTCACTTAAAAAGATCATTCAATGAAGAAAAAGTAATTCTGAAATTGTAACCGAGCGAACTATTTTTTTCTCAAATCGATTTTCACTTGAATTTAGGAGTTGCTGTCTCACGAATGTTTTCGATTTAGATGTAATGCATGATCTCATTTCGAAAGCCACGGTAAAAGGAAAAATAATATCGCTTTCAAGTCTTAAGAACAATAGCAATGGAAAATGCATATAAGAACTGTAAACTTCTGTGTTGAATGCAGATATCAAAATCAATGAAAAACGGAAGACTTTCGTTTTTCCATACGCAAAAACAAAACGTCGTAACATACAGGGAAATTTATTTCCATTGCTCAATTACAAAATTATTTGGTTTTCCTTGACATTATCTTCTCTCCTACCCTACAGATGATTCATGCAAAATTGCTGATGGCATCCTTTCCGATCATCATTCTCGCAGTGGCTGCGATGGGTCTGGTTCAAGCTGGGCAAGTTGAGGATTGTGCTTTCCGATGTCATTCAAAGTGGTTTATATGTATCGGACTATCCGAAGGATTTTCTCAGAGCGTGCTATGCAATAGTAAAAAGGAAACCTGTTTGGCTGGTTGCATACACAAGGCAAAAAAAGGACCAGCACAAAGTAGAACTTTTACTGGTACAACTCAGAAAGGACACCCGAGAAGGCCCAAAAAACTTAAGCTAACGAGGAAACTGAGAATACTTCTGAAAAGCTTGGAAAAGCAGTTAAGATTATAGTTAGCTCTTGAGAATCGATGTCGAGAACCCTTTTTTCCTTAAAAACAACTCCAAAAAAAGAAAAAACAACGAGAAAAACAAAAAACAAAAACGATAAGAACAAAAAACTATCCAAAAAAGTATTGTGGACGCTGTTAACCAAGCGAAACATGCTTGATATTTGTTTAGATTTTATGATCATAGCATCCGTGAAGATTAAAAAAAATCAGGAAATAGCAAGGAATACAAACTTTACTTCATACCCTTGACATGACAGCAAAGATAAGTAAAAGTCATGGAAGTTCAATTGAAAGTAACGGGAAAAAGCTTTTTAAATCAAAACACGAACAATTATGCGACTTAACTAACGGAAACTGAATCTACTTTGAGATACTCTTTTTTTATTTGTCCTGGCTTTCACCTATACTTACATGATCGATTTATTTCTTTGTCTTTTATATTTATCTATGCAATTATTTCTTTCCGGGTATTTCATTCTGGAAAACAGCGAGTGCCATTATGAATGGAGATCAATTCGCCTTGTTTTGGAATGAACTTTGGAAAAATTGATTAACTATATTGGAGATTTAGGGTTAAACACTTCCAGCACCTAAATGATTTCAGCTCAGGAATTTTTTTACGATGAAGCACGTGTTGTTCAGTAATATTGATATTATCACTGTCTATTATTCAGAGTTGTTCCCACGGATAACTTGAGATATTAGATCCCTAAACTACTTATCCTTAAGTTCATTGAATAAAATTTGTGCTTATTTATAAACGATATTCTCGGATTTCAGTCAGTTCTGATGCATCCAAACCTTGACCTTAGTACTGTTTATTTAATGTGATACTGTTAATTTGACTTGATGTCGACAAGCTGTATTTTATTGCAGTAAAAGAGTAGAACAACGAAAAAAACCGGCATCTAAGTATTCAACCAATAATAATTAGAAGGGGCGGGCAACACGTTACACGCATTTTTCCTTTCGATTTGCCGTCTTGGATAAATAGATCAGATTCGTAGAAAACTGCAAGCACACAATTTTTACTCGGGAATTTACTTGGGACAATCGTAGACTTTTACAAACATTCACTGGATTCTTTTGGAAAGTTTACAAGTGCCTTTTTTCCAGCAGTTTTAACATTTCCCAAGACGAAGTCGATAATGAGTTTAGACACAGAACTCACCACTCAACCAGGGCGTTACAGGTGTTTTCACGTCATATAGAGGCATACATAATGTAATTTTTATTTCTGCTATTCCTTTTAAGCTACACTGAATTTCCTCTTTCCATAATAAGAAAACAAAGTAAAGTTGAACAAAAAATTGATTTGTCTTTTTGTGTATTAAATTTCAGTGAAGGAGATCATATTGATTTTGAAATTATAACATCTGTAACATGGCAAATGAAAGACCAG
>BLAZ01000992.1:572555-585055 GCA_014633955.1 Acropora tenuis
TTGAAAGCGCGTTGTGCTTGAGACAAAGCCATGAGGATTTATCGGTCCAAGTGAATCAGTTATTCATCACTGGCACAGGTTTTGCGGTTATTTGATGTGATATCATTGCATTATTAAAGTGGCATATTGAAATGTTCTTGAGATTAAGTTACATCTGCTAAAGAATGTGTTCCTTTAACACTGCTTTTACGTATTGTTAATCTGGTCCTTTATTCGTCCACCCCTCATTTCGAGCCCTATATTTTACCCATTCCCCATATTTCGACTGTTTCAGTTTTCTTTTCTTATAACAATCCATGTGCTCAAGGTACAGGTACATTTTGGTATGTGGAATCCGGAATCCTCGGCTTTGGAATCCGGAATCCAGCTAATGGGATCCGGGATCCAACCATAATCGTAATCCAGAATCCAGGTTGTTGGTTATGGAATCCGGAATCCATGGATGTGGAATCCGGAATCCACAGACATGGAGTCCGGAATCCACAGCGTGGAATCCGGTTCAAGAGTCTATTGGATTACCTTACATGGGGCGATGTAGTATTTAGCTGCGACGCACAAAAAGAACATTAAATGCTTTCTAAACACTGCAAAGGCTTAGAGATTATCTTGCAATGTTTGTGAAGAATGAAGGTACAATTTCGGGAAACGTTGTAGGAGCCAAGTAAGATCGCAAGATACATGAAGTAGTCGAGTCAAAGTACTACTTAGTCTCCCCCGAGCCAGTTCCATTTTTACTTAGGCCAAGTAGAAAAAAAAAGATTTTTCTCGTCACCGCTCGCTTAATTTTTTAGCGCCGCTTCTCTTTTTTTATTATTTTTTATAAGCAACGTTTTTTAACATTAAGAAGGTGTTCTTATTGCATCAAATATGTGTAAGGCCCATTGCTACTGTGTACACCCGAAAATAATGTAATTTTTCACTGTTAACCCTTTGTGGGTATCAAAATTAAACAAACTTGTGTTTATTCAATATCTGATGTTTCGTTTTATTAATTTTTGACCTAAGAGCTCCAACGTATCCCTGGGGGAAAGTAATGATGTGTAAAGAAAGCATGCAATAGGAAATAATAAATAACAAAAAAAACCGCCCGCCCGCCTCTTTTTTTATAGAAATCCGCACGAGAAACATCTTTTTTTTTTACTTGGCCTTATTCATACATTCATGGTGTTGGAATGTCCCTTTGAACTGGAACCAAGGTGTGCATTTAGCCGACAGTCTCAACAAAGTTGTTGTCTGTGCGACACAGTTATCATTAAGTCCTAGAATATAACAATTCAGCCACCTTCTGTATTTCACAAAGAAAAGCAAGCATTCGACTATACTGGATTCTTTTACAAATCTGATTTGATGACAAGCGCCTGTTTTCAGTTGCTAAAAATGGCTTCCTACACGTTTTGAGGGACCTTTCAAGGGCTTAAATGACTACTTAAAGCTAGTTTAAATGACTTCTCATTGTCAGTTTTTAATGAGGTCAAAGGACATCTGATTGATGGCCAGCTCATTTTCTGGAGGACCGATTTTGTTTTTTGAATACAGTTTTAAATAGTTATCAAAGAACTATTTATCTCTGCGCCACTTTTAATAGTCTGGTAGTCGCTAGCAAAGGGTTAAGAAGCTCTCTCAATTTATAAACTTTCAAAGCGTAAGTTGAATGTGTTCAATAAACTCATCCAGAGCTAGAACGTCCTTTAAAACTATTTTCTTGCGATATTCAGGGGTTTAAAGTTGTAAAAGAGCATTTTCCTAAGCCAAAGAACACCAAGGTCAAGAGAAGTTTAAGAAAAACTTGGCGGGGTTTAAATTGTTGCTCAGGCTGCGCATTCAAATGCAAACCAATGTTTAATTCGTATCTCATAGGAGGTGAGATAATACTTTCAAAGTTAATCAGCCAGGTAGTGGAAAGCAATGGTCGAATACAGTTAATTTGCTGTTTATAACTGTTTCTAGGTTAAGTGATAAAATTTTGAAACATCAGTGTATTCGATATATAAAAAATAGAGCAATCAAGGACGCCTCATTCATCATGACCTAAACCACATGATCAATGTCAGCAACAAGAATGTTGTTTGATGTAACTGTTTTCCTTGTGCGGATGAAATGCGATTTGGCGGCTAGTGTAATACTATTGTGAGCATAACATTGCTGGCGTCCGTGGGGCAAACCGGCTGACATACAGCCGACAAGACATGGACCGGATACCACTGTTAACTGCTGCGGTTGCACCATCATTGTTAGGAAAGCATTATTTAAAGCGTTGAAATCTATGCGGCAAGGACAGAGGTAAAATCATAGGCCATTCATGGTTTGTCTTAAGCAAAGTGTTTGATACTGTTCTCAACTTAATTAGGCCGCTACCAGGCAATTGCAAAACAGTTAAACTGATGGTTCAGGACGTGTCTTCCTTTATCTCATGGGGAAATTTTTCGTTTCTTTCTTCCCAACTGTCATGATGTTTCTTAGAATTACAACAGAGAAGATGTATTACATATTGAAATTTATCAACCACAAGAATTAATGACCAACACTTGTCAATCAGTTTATCGCCCTCCAAAACTAACAAAAACGGCCATTAGGAGAATTAACAATTTCATATTGAGTACAAACATGATCACGAATGATGAATGTCAGTCATTAAACTGAACGGAATTTGGTGAGACTACATTCTGAAGACACCAAAATACGCCCCTATAGCGTGATACCAAGAATTAATGAAAGAGCGGAGTCAGTAGCTTCACCTTGAGGGCTAAATTAAGCAGATAGTATCGATGCTAGCACTAAAATAGCTCCAAAATATCTCATTATATTTATTTCAAGCAGAGGTAATGGAGTCTGTAATGAAGTATACGGTGCACTCCATTACGCAGAATACACGCACGGCGAGCGCGGTATGCATGCACAGGCACAATCTACAAAGTTCAATGCAAACGGAGTGCAACTGAATGCACTAAGCTTGTAAAACAATATAAATAAACAATAAATGTTTTTCAGTGGGATGCCGACAATGTATTCGTGAACGAAATTCAACGCTTGTTCTTTTTTTTTTTTTGGTTCGTGTCTCGCGCCTCGGTGTGTTATTATAAGTAACTTTCAATTAAAATTTTAATGCCCGGTTCTTTGTTGTCGTGATACTGGTTAGTGACACTGTATTTAAGGTGTCCCTTTCGTTGTTTTGAGATGTATTGGTCACCAGCCACCTTGATTGGCTCGAGGTTTTATTTTCTAAAAGTTTTTTTTGGAAAAGCTGTCGGTGGCTAGGCTACGAATCATTGCACAGCTAGTTCACGTTACTTGGAATTCAACCACTTTGCGATTGTTTGCATGTTATTTTATGTAACTAGGTAACAAAAAACTTACCTTTGGTTGAGATTCAGTATGTCGGTTCATCTGTTCACTCTCAGAGGTTCTATTTGGGAAGCGAAAAGGGTCACGTTAAAACTGTTCTCTCTCAGCTAATTGAAGTAAATGATATTGCACACGCCTGCGGGCAAGGGCACACATTACAATGCAAATATTTCAATAAATCTTAAATGATGAACGCACTAGTTGTGCAACGAAGTTGGGATAAAACGGAGCTACTGCTAACATGGCTCCCAAATTATAAAAATGCTCTGTCCTGCGTTTAGCATTCATGGGCTTAGGAAAAAAAACCCACTAAACTCAGGAAAATGCTTTCTTTCTGTGTGCGTTTTATAGAGGAACCGCTCTACGAGCAAGGAATGAGGCATTGAAGACTATTAAATTGTTCTCTTTCTGAAAGTATGAATACTTTACTGATCAGTGTGAGAAATGAGAACTCTTCTTCTTCTTAGTCAACAGTAATGCGCTAAAGTGATCGAAGAATTTATTGCGACTAAGAAAAAGCTAATCTTTGGGGGTGAAAGGTTTGTTTTTATTTGCTTTTCAGCTTCATTAAACAAATAATTGTTAGGGGCAAAAAAATTCAAAAGATAACAACACGAGGGCAATACTTCCCGTAACAAGTCATGTATTGTGATTATTTTTATAAATTTGTAAAATTTACTTGTATTAAAAATATTATTTATTGGTCTATTTTTTGCTCTTGCCGAGTAATGATTATATCCCTCATGTGCATGTAAATCCTTAGAGTTCGGTTTTCACCTCATAGCTAAACAGAATTGTCGAGGAGCCTCACTTTTTTACCAAAAGCCAGATGTCAAGAGGTCAAACCTCAGAAGTACCGTCCGAAGTCCAATTTCTCGCTTGTGCCTTTATTGCAATAATTGAGGCTGACACATGGGCTAGGGACACGCCAATCTTTACCAGAAAAGAATATCATTTGACGTCTAAATATTAACTAATGAAGTTTTTTGCTAACAAACTGGCCATGGCGGGAAGCAATTGACGCATTTGATATACAGAGGGGGCGAAAATAATTTGGCGCCAACGGACACTGAAGGCATGTAGGCATCACGGTTCTTGTTTGTTCAATAAACGATCGTGTGTAATGTGAAACGGTAGAAATCACGGCTGTGACTCAATAGCTTTCGGCAAATAAGACAAGTTTACAGACGTTAAAGCCACAGAATAAAATCCACTAGCTACTCATCTTAGGAATAGGGTGGTGTACCTTGTTGTTTTTAACCAGTGGAATTCAAATAATCAGATTGCCTTTTCTGGCCGGAGGTGAAATCTATCAATTATTTTTTCCCCATTTGTTTAACGATTAACTAATGGCGACAACTTTCTGAACGACATTTTCCTTGTTGTTTTTTTTTGTCACGAAGCTGCCAGTGAATAGGGAATGTATACACGGTTTTTTTCTTTCATTTTTGAAACGTAACGAGGCTTGAGCAGAAACTGAACTCATATTTTCAAAAGTGTGAAACTTTTCACCTGATATATCATGGGAACATTTTGAAAGTGTATTTGATACAAATCTAACTTTAGATTGATTAATTCATTGGCATAAATAGACGGTCGACACATCATAGACACAACACCAGCACTGCCAGGTGAGACCCGATAAACTATCAGCATAGGTTAAGACAAGAATAGTAATTGTGATGATCATTTTTCAGGATGGCGTTGCAGCGTTGCAGCGCTGCATTCTTTGCTGTACAGCAATTCATTCTGATGGAACCGAAATCAGGAGCCCATGAGTAGGAGCCCCCATACAAATTTATGAGGGCCACCAGCAGGGGAGTAGATGGTGTTATTTATAGTTTTAGACTTCCTGCCGAAAAATTGGTTGCAATGGTTGATAGCGCTCGTGCAAAATGTGCTGAATAAATGAGTTGCTACATTTGGGTTTTCACATTCCCCCCTTCCCCCCTTACCCCCTCAGAACTTTGGTTCCAGGCCCGTTTTCGATTTAATATTGCTGGTTCACCTCGCCCAGTTTGTGAATCATCCTCAGATGAGTAGCTAGAAGAGTACGAAAATCCAAGCGTAAGTCCGAAAATTTCATTTGAATTGCTCACGTGTTCACTCTAGCTAAAACTGCATGCACACCATTATTTAACCTAATTTTGTGCTCTACAAATATCATGCTACTTGTTTCGATGAAAGTGCCTTTTTTTGTGCTTTTGCGCGCGAAATTTCGTTCCAAAAATAACTTGGTCTACTCCTGTGCTAGCGTATAAACCCAATGGAGGGAGATGGAGGCTCCTGCCAAAAGTCAATCGAGCAGTGGTAGTCTCGCTCGTAAATTAAATATTCGGGCTCCACATGGTCTACATGGCACCATTAGTTCCCAATCGACCGAATCGGCTGACTCAATGTTGTACCTAATGCAAATTCATTGGGATTAAAAGGTTTTGTTTCGAGAAATTCAATATCGTTTAAATGTAAATGCCTCCTTATAATGCAATACGATACATAAAGAATCTTAACCGCGGGAGATTTGAATTGGGTACGACACTGAGTTAGCCGATTAAGTCAACAGGCTATTTAAGCTACCACGACGACGACGCCAACAGCAACGCCACAAATGTGCATATTTAATAATGAAAGACAGCATCTTTGCACGCTTTGCACGAGCGTTTTTTTTTTCATTTTTGTACATTTCGCAGCCGTTCTCGTTTTATCAGCTACATGAATTGACTTGATTTGTAGTTTTGCAGACAGCGTGAGTACTTTACGACAAATTATTTCTTCCTCCAAACGGCTCATACCGCTTGAATTCCAGAGGAGTTAGTACACATTTGGAAGAAGAACGTCTTGGAACAGTTGGAAAATGATTGCAGAAACGGAGAAGTCATATTTTTAGATATCGTCGTCACTCTCGTCGAGATCGTCCCCGCTTAATCTCCTTATTCTAACAGAACATAGTCAGCTTTAAAAATTCATGCGTTGGAGTTTCAATTTAGAGTCAATGGTGACACATTCCTTTGTTTAAAATGAGTTATACCTGAAGAGGGCTGGTTTGGCCAGCCGAAATATACTACTGTCTTAAAAAGGCATTCTACGTTTGTATCCGCTCTTGCTTTAGCACTCAGTGCTCTTAAAGGAAGAAATTGTCGATCAGATCACCAGTTTGATCCAACGTATACCAACAGGAAAATTGTCTACGGTTGCATACTTAGACTTAACGTTTCTCACACACCGAGAGAACTGCAAAAGTTTCATATATTTCTGCGAGATGATCCGTTGCTTACTACATCAAGAAGACAACAAAACCACTTGTCCCAAGGCCTTCTGGCAACGCGCCCAGAAGTTCCACCATAACTTAACTTATTTTTCCATTTTCCATAATTCTTTCCATGCACATGAGCAAGTGGAAGTCCTTCGTTCTCTGTAGCATGGAATTCCGCGCTACGCGTTTTAATATAGGCCGGCACAACGTTTTAAATTACGAGCCTCGGCAAGATGCCTTGATTCTTCCTACGTAAAGAACACAACCACAGCATACAAGATCTTGATCTGTCTCGCCTGTTTTCTTTTTTTTCCCTAGATGTTCAGCAAATGCACATGCGCACACTTTTTTTTTAATTCGTGCCAATTTTCTCTCAGTGAGAATTTTGCGTTCAATCGGTCAGACTAGATTTTGTCAAAGGAGTACCAAAATTCCACTACAATTTCCAAGTCGGGCCAACAATAGCTTTTTTGCAGTCTATGCGGGTAAAACAGTCATATGAATGAATTAATCACTCTAAAGATTGAAAATTAAAATCCTTACATACGTCTGATTTGATCGAAGCACTTTGCTACTCAAGTACAAGCACTGCTATTCAAGTACTTCTCCTCTTGAATGGAAAGACGTCAATTGATAATAATGGCTGTTTTTGATGATGGAAATTTCAGTGTAAAATTTTGAACAGATACTTAATAATAAATTCATTCCTTTATAAAATAGGTTTTACTGACTTCTTCACCATTACGTACTAAAACTGATTTTCTTTTAGGGGTGTGGTAAAGGGAGGAATATTTTCTTTTAGCACATCATCTTTTGATTTTAGCTATGCATCACATATGCGAATGCCGACAAAAATGCATCAATCCTTCCATTAGAATGTTAACTAATAAGATTAATTAAGTTTATATGCTAGAATGGCAATTAACCGAAGCGCATAAGAATGAATCCATTCATAAAATCAAATGGAGTAACTATATAAACTGTACCTTCTAGGACATGGGCATGGAATCTTCTTTTCTCTCCCAGGCTTTAATTAAATCAAAATTACGAGATTTAGTATACGATGTTAAAAGATTTATTTATGAGTTTTTAATCCAGTAATTATAAACGATGTGTATACAATTACATCTTTTAAACTTCGTTGTAATTATGTTTAAGTAGATTGATATTGTAAGTATATTTGTCACATGTGGTGTTAGTACACAACTTATGTGTGTAAAATATAATATATTTAGGTACTGCTTATTGTATTTCTGCAAGGGAAGATTTCTTTAAATTTTAAATCTTAATTTAAAAAACATTCATAAAAAATGAAGAGTTTTTGATAAAGTCATTTAGACATATTAGCAAACGTCGAGTAACCGTGCTAATTACAAATTGATCTCCAAGTTAACGGGCAAAAAAAAAACGTAGTAATCGAATTGTAAGGCTTTTGCAGTTTGTGTTAATACGTGGCACTCCCTCCCAACATGAGCTAAACCGTCATTAGCCCAGGAGTCAGTGTTTGTAACACCTTTGCGGTCTTTTCTCTATGCAGAAAGAAAATTGAATTTCTGCATTTCATTCTTCAACCTAAACTGGAATGCTGTTAGATATGAAGCTATTGGAGTCTTGTACCCCAAAATAAATTATTAGCTAGATAACTTTCTATTAGGTGCGTTTTTCCCTTCTTACCGATAGCTCAAGTTTGAGTAAATACTTTTATTTTTGGTTTTCACCCAACCCACGTGACTTGGTGCGTGACAAACGTTGCTAACCGCCATGTTGGTGCACAACTAACATGTGAACATTGCGAGTTTGGATCGACTTAAATTCCTTATTTCTTTAATAATGGTTCTTTCTTTAAATGATCGATTGCCATACTGTGTGTTCGTGATAAAGAAATTCATTTCTTTCGCAAGGGGAGGTTGAAGTGATCAATCGAAAGTCGAAAAAAGTGGCTGCCCGCCATAAGCAGAGTAGGATTGACTGAAGAACTAGCTGCCATTTCGTTTTACTGGGAGGAGACAAACGTGGATTCTTAAATTAGTTATCACAAGAAAGAGAACAATAGGAACAATAACAGATCTATCCAAACCAGATGAACATTTTGGACCTCTTTTTGTTGGAAGTTGAGATAATTGTCGGTCTCCTAATGTGCTGATTATTTTCTATTTGAGGAACTGTCGCCTAAATATCTGTACATTACTTGGCGGCTTTCTACCGTGGTAAGACTGAACTAATTATGGCAAATTCACAATCCAGGTTGCAGCTGCAAACGCTTGGAATGAGTTAAAAAAAAATACCTAAAATCTCAATCGCAAAGTTCAACTAACCAACTGAAAATAGCTCGTTTTCATCTGCGACATTTTATCTAAGTGTTATGTCCTTGTCTCTACATCATAATTATCGCTACTTCTGATTTATTAAAATGTTTACGCAATTTTTCCATTTTTTGTTTGCCTTTTTACGACGTTTATTACCCATCAACCCGCTCTTCTTGTGAAACTTATTAAACATTGCATAGGTACTCACGGCCCGACTGAGAAATGTTACCCATGCTTTTTGACGACTGCGTACCCCGGTTTAAACAGAATTGTATGTAGTGGTAGTAAACTTGCTCTCGCAAAAGACCTCATATGATACTTTCTATTAAAATTGACCTCTCTTCTACATTCGCAATAAATACTTGAAAATTCAAGAAAGCAAGTCACGAGGAAACCTACCTCAATAAACACACTTTTGTAGATTGAAGTTGGGGCGGGCCCGGAATAGGGTTATTAGTCTCGAGAGTAATGTCTTAACTTTGTGAAGGTTTCATTTAAAATACTTTGAACTCGGAAATATTCAGTTGTATAAATTAGATTATATTTTTATTATAGGTTTCAACATGAAAACTAGGTCTTAGTTTAGAGCATTCTTGGAGACAGCCGATTAATTCATTTGAGTGATGTCTGTCTTGGTCAAGTAGTATTACAATTTGCAAATTGAGTAAAGTAAAATAATGCTCTTTGAGGATATCGCCTCTAAATTAGTTCCAATGCCAATGTATTGCATGACTGTGCCCCGAAGCCGAGCATGACAATTGAAACAAATGTTAACCATTTAGAAACAACAAACCGCCCAGTTCAAACACAAAATGTTGTTCGATATTTTAAGCCGTCATTTAGTGCAGTTTCTTCGGATCTATTGATGGTGGATGTACTTGTCTCATTGAGACAAATGCGTAACAGGAAATGGGATACTTCTTGATCTTGTTTGCAACTGTCAAATATGATTGTAGGCACAAAACTGAAGACAATGGATGCGAAATTTTCGAGCATGCAATTTCGCAACGCCTTCAATTATACAGTGATAAACCACACTTGTAATAATGGTGTTAGTATACCCTGATTCCAATATTTCAAATATTGGATTTAAAGCAATTTCCGAGAAGCGCTGTCTTAAGTTTGATTTAATTACCAAGCTTAATTTGTGAAGTACGTGATATAGGTTTCCCATTTGTATTAACGGTGAAGATTACAAATAACCAGGGGAGGTGAGCATACTTCCGAAAATGTCTCTTCAAAAATCGTCTGCAAGAGCCTTATCAATCAAACAAGAAATCGATGCACTGTTCTTACATTTTTTTTTTCACGATGGTTGTCACCCAAGATGACGAGAGGGAAATTTCTCAAGGGTTATAATTTTGCTGCCGGTTTGTATAATCTCCCATCCAAAGTACTGGTGTTAAAAATACATTAAAAACATATTTTATTACCGTTATTTAAGGGTGACTACTCCCTTAAGTATCCGATCTGAGCTGTTCAGAGCTAAAATAACCAATCGCATGACTCAGCCAAGTCATATAAGTTGAGCGTCTTTATTGACGGCAGTGGCCAAGCGTTTTTCGTATTCCTGACCTTGTTGTTTACGTCCAGTACCTCAATGTTATAAATTTTCATCCACCTTGACGTGGAAAATAACCATATCCGGTTCTTTCATTGTGGTGCTTTGGAAACCTGTCGTGAATCCTGTTTTAATCGTAAAGTAGCACATTAACCATCCGGTACAAAAAAAGGAGGTACCATCCGGTACAAAAAGGGGGAAACGATTGCGTTGAAGAGGTTCTTCTTAACGTGTTCTCGGCAAAGAAAATGGCGCGAGGTTTAAGTGAATCGTTGGTACATTTTGTCCGAGGAAGTTCAACTTTTTGTTACAAAATATCTTGAATTTTGCCCAATCAACATCTGAAATGGAGGATATTTGAAGCTGTACCAGTTTCCTCAATAGTTCCATTGTTGTGCATGTGAGTACTAAACGATCAAACATCAGTATTTAATCAAAAGCGATGAAATTAACTGTTGTTCGTCTTTTTTCGCTTTCCAATTGTTTTCTGTTTCCAGCAATTCAGTTTTCTTGTATGAAAGGGATCCCCAGTCCCTTCAGTAACTGTCGGAAATTTAAAATTTTCATTTCCAGAGATCGTTCGCCAAAAAATATTTTCTTGTTTAATTTTCCTCTTATAAGAAGAGACTCAATGCTAGAACGTTATAAAAGTACATAAAACTCAAGCCAAAAATACGTTTCGACGTTATTTCACGTCATCGTCAAGTCAAAATTCGATGTAACAACTGGAAATACATGAGGTAGTAAAACAAAAGGAAAAATTTCTTGGCCCTATGAGTGTACTTCCAAAGGCGAATTCAGTTAGAAATATTAGAATAATAAGTGCAAATCGAATCAATCTGGTGTTAAGCGAAGGGTAGTTGTCTTTGATAAATAACATCTCGCAAATAAGCTGTCAAATATTTCTTAAGACTTGAAAAACATGATCGATGGGTTTACTTTCATCCAGTCCGTGTGTCGTGGTAAGATGTTTTCCACTCGCAGAGTAACGATGCTCACTCCTCGAAATCGCTACTACCAATCAGTTGTTCCAATTTATTAGTGAACTGTATAATAAACAGACGATGTAGCCATGGGCTAACCACTTGCATGGACCATTCTTGGCTATTGTATCAATGTGCGATATAAAGAGCCAACTCAAGGAGAGCAACAAGATCCCGCTTTTCTATCGAAGATATGTCGAGATATGTTCCTCCAAGACTTAGTATTTAATGACGCCCATCCAAGCTTGGTATTTACCATGGAACTCAGCTTGAACACTGAGGCTCTATATACCATTCATTATGATAGTACACTGAAGTTTACAGAAAACCAATCAACTGACACAGACCCTCTGCCGCATTTCTATATCGTCGTCGACATTAGTGCAAAAGAGGCTTGGTAAACACAATGGTCGGTCGTGCGCACCGCCTATCCTCGTCTAAAGAAGCTTTCTCGAATGCAGCTGACTGCATCGAGCTTTGCACTATGTTTCCAAAGTTGCGCTATCCCAAAGAAATGGTTGAATCTACTATACACAAATTTAACCGGCTACAGAGACATCAAGAACGAGAAATAGACTCACATGATTCAGCTGCGTGTACATTAAATTACCTTTTAAAGATCTGTGTTCCGCCAGTGGAGTCGGGAAAAAAACTATCAGAAGTTCTGAATGTCAAATACAACAAGCCTTCAATTGTCAACACATAAAGATTTGTTTAGCTCTTTGAATGTGATCTGTGCTATGCAAATTATATCGGCACTTACATGCATCATCTCGTCAGTTAGCATCGTTACTCTGCCGTTAGGAAACATCTTACCACGACACAAGGACTGGACAAAAGCAAACCCATCTACCATCTTTTTGAAGTCGTAAAGAAATGGACCAGCAAGTGTGACTGCTTGAGCTACGAAATGTTATTCATCAAGAACAACAAGCCTTTGCTTAACACTCAGACTGATTCGATTGGCGCCAAACTTTTTAGCCGACTCTTATTATTCTAATATTTCTACCTAAATTGGCCTTTGGGAATGATACCCATAGGGCCAAAACATTTTT